>APFE030862660.1:0-21018 GCA_000404065.3 Pinus taeda | reverse complement strand
GAACCTACCAACTATCACAAACATGAAGTCATGTCCTTTCCTAGTTGTGGGTAAACCTCCCACAAAGTGCATGGAAATGTTTTCCCAAGGATGTGTGGGTATAGGTAAGGGATGATATAGACCTTGTTTCTTGTTACTAGGCTTTATAATACAACAAAGCATGCATCCTCTTATGAACCTAACTATGTGTTATTGCATCTTATGCTAATACACATACCTCTACAAGTTGGCCACTATCTTCCCTACAACAAAGTGCCTTGCAACCTTGGAGGTGTGAGCCTCTCTAATCCACTGCAATCACTCACCTTTAGGAACACATAACTTATCAAACCTATATAATAACCCATCCTGGAGATGGTAGTCAATGGTGTTGTCACCATCGTACACATGACTTTATCTTTTCAACTGTCAAAACACCTACTTGAAGTCGACATGGTCTGAATATTCTCTCTGTATGCATCATGGGTGAATGGATTCATGTGCATCAGAGTTCCCAAAGTTACGATATTTCATGTGGGTGGCCTTAAAAGCATGTCGACCAACTTATTTGTACTTTCCTTCTTGTACGTGACCACTAAATGAAATGGTGTACAAACCCCATCCACTTGTAATGTTGGTTTGAAAGTTGTAGATGCCACAATAGAGAAGAGGAGCACTTGATATGACCATTGATATAGAGAATTTCATGAAAGAGAGAGGAAGTCAAGAATATGAATTAGTGAAAAGGTGGTAATGGTAGAGTTAACAAAAAGTAAGCATTAGATGAAGCAACAACGAATTCATATGATATAGGAAAGTGAGTCATAAATGTGCAAGGAATGATAATCATTGCAAAACAATGTGATGGACTTGATAAGTAAAATATATCTTAATGAAAATGCATTAATACATGGGGGATGACATGAGAATGATAAGGGTTCTAGTAGTTCTTATCATTGTGTAGGACTTTTAAGGATATGTGGATTAAATTTTGACCAGGGAATGTGGTAGGATATCATAGGGCATCTCATGGAAAGAAAAACCCACCACTCAAGTCATTCCAACTCATTCCAAGAAGATTAAAAAATGAGCAAAGTATGAAGTTTTTGAAGATGATTAGATTAGTTACATGATGGGAATATAAACCTACAAACATTCCCAATAAAATTTGAATACTCTAAATGCTCATGGAAGTGGCTAAGTATCAATAACATAAAGAGAGGTTGGAATGGAAGAAAATAGTTTAGTTTGAGTGCCATGTCCCCTCTTTTAGAATTTGTGATATGTAAGGACCAACGAAGGTTCAAAACGATTTGATCTAATTGGAAGTTCTTCATACATTGCCCAGAATGGCTAAATTTAAATAAATGTTCGGGGAGGATGGGAAGTCTTCAAAATGATCTATTTCACTTCGAATAGTTTGGAACCTTTGAAATAAGTATAATAACCTTGAGCCACCATAAATTTTTATATGCAATACGGTCCACTTAAATACCTATAAACAAGTGGCATATGTCCACCGAAAAAGGATATTATGAATAAAAAGTCCTTTATTTTTCTTTATATGACAAAAAATTGAGTAACAAAAGGTATGGCCACCGAAAAAGGATATTATGAATAAAAGATGATTTATTTTAACAAGTAGCGTATGGCCACCAAAAGAGGATATTATGAATAAAAAATCATTTATTTTTCTTTATATGACAAAAAAATGAGTAACAAAAGGTATGGACACCGAAAAATGATATTAAATAATCTATTTTTCTACATATGACAAAAATTTGCGTAACAAAAGGTTCCCATGGAAGTAGGATGTATAGAACCCATTAACATTATTGCAAGGAAATATAAAGTCAGAAGTATGGATATATACAAGCATGAACTGAAAAAATAATTCAAAATTTCCTAAACATTAACACCAATAATTTCCCATGCAACACGTGAAATGAAAATTCGAATGACGATATGTTTGTGATAGATCTATATTCCTATTATTTGGTGGTTATAACTCATATGACCCCATTTTCAACCAGGCCTCTATTTATCAAACGCAAAGAATTTACTCACCTTTATAGGATTAAAGGAAAATCAAGAAGATGGTATAAGTATAAATATTCCACAAACCTATCCATGCATCAACAATATCTTCCATATATAAACCATATATCATTAATCCTACTAAAAATATGAATACTTTAGCATAAATGGGTGCATGAGACACATTCATTTTCCTGTAGTTCATCACTTATTATTGATGGAAAACATATGACAAAGGATTCCAATGACTTATAACCCATGATCTATCTAGAACATAGGGAAATGCTTTTTTTAAATGAGGATGCAACATGTTCATTGTTACTAATTTCAATGCCATTTGAACACTCCTCACATTGGTAGTACTCATTTATACAATTATAATAATTTAATTTTAATGTCACAAGCAAGCCAAACATCAAATTGGTGTATCGGACCCCCCATGTTTATGGAACAAGGGACCCACCTCCATGCAAGAATTTGACTGCTAAACTCTATGGAGGTGTACATACTCTAGCCCTCTCTAGATTTGAACCTATCATCTCTTACTAGGAAGCACATGTTCCTAACCATTATTCCCATTCACGCTATTCTTATACATGGAGCTTTATGACCACGATAAATCCATGGGAAACAAAATAAGTGTGTTGATTTCATAGTTATGAATTATATTAGTGCTTTTAATTAGAACAAGAGCATTGGTACACCTATTTATTTTGAGAGCATTGATGCACGATATTCTATCAAAATGATTATGGAACACTAGTGTGCCATTTATTTTTTTAATCATTATGGACCAGTAATGCTTTTCCTATAAAGAAATGCACTATTCTAGATCAATTATATGTATTATTGTGTTAATAACTACTATATTTACAATTATATATTTTTTAAAGTCAACCAACATTCATTTGAGAATTTTTTGTTGTTGTGTGTGGGAATCAAGAGAGAGGGAAAAGGAGATAGTAATGAGCCCAATTAAATATGTTATTCATTCTCCCCTAGTGATGTTGGCCTCCTAAAATATTATGAGAAGGATAGATCCTTGGAGGAGAAGAACAACTTCATGAGATAATTGTTGCAATGTCGGGATTATGTTCCAAAGGCATTGAAGGTGGAGATTTACAATTGATTTTCCACAATAGAGCATGATGCATGTTTCATTACTAACTTATCTCTAGTCGGGGAATTCATTATCCCAAATTTTGTAATGTTCCTAATCATGCTCCCATGGATATGGAACTGACACGTGTATTTAAGTATGTTAATTTTGCATCCATTGATGCAAGAGACTTTTGGGTGAGGGGGGTGAGCTAAACATTCACCGAATTTATCATTAAGGGTAAAAGATCCTAATATAAGCCTAACGTCATTTTCCATTTTCGTCAATTATGGACAAAACACAGGTTTCAAGATTCTCTATTACAATCATTACACCATTATTTAATACATTTTTTCATAGGTGAAGTTAGGTACCTTTTAGATGATTTTTATGCATTCCACCTAGCTTATTATTTTAAGGTGGAAATAATGTTATATTCCGATATGTATAGGAGTTATGTCATATATTTTGTGTGCTATTTCCATCCACTTAACTCACATACATTTGTGTCCATGGTTATCCATAAATAACTATGCATATCCATGCTTGGGGTATGCATATTGTGATATCATTATGTATACATGGGTTGGTGTGTGGTTGAGAACCTGTTATTTCCTTATGATGAGTCAACTATTGAGAGAGGTAACTACAAGAAAGAAAGTTTTAGTTACGATAATTTATTTTTACCATGTTTAATGTTCATGATATTTTTAATAATAATCTGTGTAAATTGGCTAATTAATGTGGTTGATTACTTTACCAATGTTCCCTAAGTAAAGGATGTGCCATTTCTTGTCCCAAAAGATCGAGATAATAAGTTAGATGATATCTATGCCTAGAATGGAAGTGGTAAATATGTTATGGTCTCTATCAATCAATATTGAATTAGGGTAGCTACTTGATCAATTTTAGTTCAAGGCACTGCAACTATTGGTTAATTCTCATGGAGGTTATATGAGACATGTCAATAATTTTTGAGATATTGTTGGGTGCCTAGGGAATTGTGAGTTGCATAGGGTAGTAGAACTTAAGATTGTGTGATTGACAAGAAGGTGTATACTTGTTTCCAAGTTATGGTGTTGAGTTTAGCATTACTACTAGAGTACAAATGATGCATTAATATATGATCATGTTGAGGGAAATTGTGATGCCTTTAGATAATACTTTGTTGAGGGCAGTGGTTAGGAAGTAGTTGGCACCAATATTGGTGTTACCAGTAGTAGTGCTCGTAGCACTAGCGGTATAACTAGAAATGTTTAGTGAACCATTTGATATGTCCATGCATCAAGGATACCTTCCATATAAAAACCATGCATTATTAACCCTAATAAAAATATTAACACTTTAGCATAAATGAGTGCATGAGATGCGTCCATTTTCTAATGTTTCATCAATAAAACATATAATAAATGAATCCCACAATATATATCCCCCAATATGAACCCACGTGCTATGGTATTTCTCCCCCGGTGAAGCCCCTATGAGAATACTAATGCACAATATTCTAAATGATTATGGAACACTAGTTTGCCACTTCTTTTATAAATCATTATGGACCATTGGCACTTTACTTATAAAGAAATGCATTATTCTATAACAATTATAGTTATTATTGAAATACTAACTACAAGATTTAGAATTCTATTTTTATTAATGTTAACTAGTACTCATTTGAGAATTTCTTCTTATTGTGTGTATAGAAGCCAAGAGAGGGGGAAGGGAGAGATTCATGAGCCCAATTACATATGTTATGAATGATCTATTAGGTATGTGGGCCTTGTAAAATATTATGAGGCTATATCCATAAAGGTAAAGAACAATTTCATGAAATAATTGATGATATGCTGGGATAATTATGTTCCAAAGGCATAGAAAATGGAGATGGACAATTAGTTTGTTTGATGCAGGAGCATTAGAGCTTCCAAGCCATTAAGTTTTGGAAGAAAAAGCTCCAAAGGGTGTTTCAATAATGAAAAGGAATTCTAATTCCTTATTTGTAAGCAATAGTAGTTTCGTTAATTATTATAGAAAGTATGAATCATAGTTAAAAAAAATATATGGACAAGATTTTATTTTATTTTTATTTTTAATTTAATTTATTTTTATTTATTCAATTTTTTTTTTTCTTTTCAGTAAGGAAAAAAAAGTCTGCCTTGAAAATCATGAGTGATTTATGGAGTAGTTTTAAAATCTAAGAAAATCTATGATGTTTCTAAAAATTCTAACTATTGTAAGCCTACTAGCAAAGAAAAGAGAAGGTAGGTGTCAAGAAGAAGACTATGAACTAGAGAAAGATAGACCATGCCATCGCAAGAGTGTGTATAAGGGTTTGTGTTATGCATGTACGGTTTCATTATGAATGAAAAGGAAAATTCACCATATTTATGGGTGTAATTCTTTGTATTTCTATGTGGTTTTTGAATACAATTGAGTTGGTGAATGTTGGATTTATTGAGATTAACTAAATCTATGCATAATCCTTGATAGAAGCAAGTCCATCTATGTGAGTGGCTATAAGGAGAATAAACAAGATTGATAAGGCTTGTTTAGAGCAAAGCTAGGTAGAATTCCCATTAAGATCTAGGTTGAATTTGGGTAGAACCTATATAGGTTCCAAATTTTGTAGAGGTCTCCATGACTTAAAAGAATCTAATGGTGGATTATGGATTTCAATGTGAGTATATCCAACTATTGACGGTGCTAGAAATCCGTCAACTAAGGGGTCTCCCCAATTAAATGTCCCAATCATACTTCACGTCGTTCGGTGTGGGATACCATCTGGAAATAAGGCCCAACTGCTATATATTCTTATAGATTTCCATTGGCCACAATGTTCAACACAAGAGACTAGTGCATAAGTACTTTCAGATGAACAGGTGAGTATGCCTTATGAAATGTTCAATTGCAGACTGTATCAAGGTTCTTCTACCGAAAGGTAAAGAAAAAGTGAGCCTTTAAAAGAAGAGTAATAATAGTAATCTAGTAAAGGCACATGAGCATATACATATGAATGAATCATTAGACAGATAGCAAAATAGTTCACATAGAAGACATCAAGCCTTCAAGAAGGATTGTAGCAGATTCAAGGGCTACCAAGGTCAAGATCTTCAAAACCCTAGATTGAAGAAATCTACACCAAGAAGAATCTTTCAACCATCTTCAAGAAAGAAGGAAGACTAAAACATTCAAGAAGGATCGTGAATCGAGCTCTCTCTCATCAATCACTCAAGAAGAAAATCCTCTATCAACATCAAGATTAAGGAGGAAGCAAGCATCAATTTCTCAAGTAATTCTATGACTATATCTGATAATAACAAAATGTCTTTTTGCAAGGAAAGTAATAAATTGGTTGGGGTTGCAAATTACCTTGCATGGAAGAAAAGGACAGACTTAAATCTTATTGAAAATGAGGTCATGGATCACATCAGGGGGTCAATAACCCAACCTCCAAAGGAATATACTCAAGCACATGCTAGATTCATGAAGGGAGAAGTGAGATCCCAAAGGATTCTCATAGAATCTATAAATGACTCTCTAATCCCATATGTATCAAAGTTGGAGACTGTGAAAGCTATATATGACAAATTGGTAGAGTTGTTTTCTGTAAGTACTGCAGGAGAAGTAATCTCATTAAGGCAAGAACTCTACAAACTAAAGATGTCCAAGGAAGATGGAATAGCCTCATAATTCATAAGGATATCAGAAATTCGAGATCAACTACAAGAGCTAGGAGAAGTGATTTTTGATAGAGAGATGACCATAGTGGTACTAAATGCACTACCGGAAAAATGGGGTAACTTCACTTCAAGTTTATATGGGAAGAAAGGGACTACTCCATTTCAAGATCTATGGTCACTCTGTAAGGTTGAAGAAACTAGACTGAAGGCAAAGGCTGATGTTGGACCAAATGAGGAGAATCAAGCATATGCTGTTATGGCAAGAAGAAAAGGGAAATTTGGAAAGTTTGGTCCTCAAAATAACAGGAAGAACATGGCTAAGGTAAGATGTTATGGATGTCAGGAACTTGGGCACTATAGAAGAGATTGTCCTAAACATAATAAGGACAAGAGAGATAGGGAAGAAGCCCATATTACTGAGTAAGTGAAAGAACCTGAGACACAGAAGCTTAAGAAGGAAGAAGTAAAAGATCTCTACTATGACTAAGATGATCTTCTTCACTAGAAAGTACTTTTCACTTGTAATTTATAGATAGGAAGAAGTGTAAATAAGATAGGATGCATTAGATTAGAAAATGACATCATGATAGAAGTATTAGAAGTAAGATCTCTTGACATGGGAAGCAGAAAGAATCTTTGGAATAAAATTCTATTGATTACAAAGAATAAGAGCTCATGGAAACCTCATTGAAGTCTCAAATGATAATTATGGAAAGATGTAGAGGTCATCATCGACTGGGATCATCATACAATAGTCAATAAGGCAACATCTGCTGGGTGAGGATATGAAAGATCCTCAGGTTTCTCTGATGGAGTCCTTATCAAAGGATTCACCTATCTAGAAAGGAAGCAAATGTTTCATTAAGAATTCCAACTTGTGGGATTCAAGGGATAATGGTATGATAACATAACAATGAAGTAGGTCTAAAACCCTTTTGTTCAAATGAAGCTGCTACAGGAAGTCTGGATGACCCAAAAGAAAGACGAGGTATGTATGCTTACATAGGTTATTATGAAAGTCATGTCATATGTTACAGGTAATATGGATCAATATTTCCATCCTGGGAAACATGATCAAAGAAAATGAGGGTCTCCTCCTCTAGAAGTTGCAGAGAGGCATAGGTCACACTAGATGAAATCAACATAATATGTTCTCATATGAAGCATGAAGGAGCTAACTACATTTGAGGATCTTTGATGGGAAGCTCCTGGGAATGAAGTGTGTGAGGAAAAAGGAGGAAGTGATCATGAGATATGCAACAATGGCAAAAGGCATTCAACATTTGAGACCAAGAAGATTTGACTAGAATATCTCTCGAAAAGATATGAAGACTTTGATGGAAGTCGGAAAAAGATAGAGACCCTTGACAATGGATATTTTTGGGAGATGTGTCAACATGTATGCAGGACGCTGATACCTATAGGAAGATGTCATGATAAGAGACCATCACAAAGGCAATTTTGATTTAAGTGTTGATTTCGTATTTTTGAACTAATATCTGGATAGGTTTATGTAGGACTGCCAAAGGGAAGATCTGTGGATGACTTCCAGGAAAATGATATAGAAGGATGTAAGATCCTTCCAGAAAATATGGCATGAAGAAAGCAGCATGACATGAAGCAAAGCCAGATGGAAAAACTGATGAATCACTTTCTGATGAAAGAAATGAGGACATGACTGACTCATGAACAAAAGTGGTGGATTGTTTGTGCACTATGAAAAAGTCCAAAAAGATGAAGACTCCATGACGAAGAATAAATTCATGACATAAAAGGGAGGAGCTCTTCACGCAACTGGTTGTTCCATGATCTCCACATGAGGAGCTACTGTAGGTCCCTAGTTAAGAGGGAGCCTGAAAAGAAGTTTCTTACTTGGAAGAAACTTGGAAATTCCTAGGCTAAGAGGGAGCTTAGGTACATTCCTTTTGGATGAATGAGTACATTCCGTTATTGGAATATGTCCTCCCTATTTGAGAGGGAGAGATAGACACATCATTATGGTCTTCACCTGGGAAGACAGAATGGAGGAATGGGTAATTATTTGGCATCTGATGCTCTTTGAGGATGAGATAGGGCATTCAATAAAAGAGTATTCATGGAGGACCGATATTCTTTGAGGACTGGGGAGTCCAAGATAAGAATAATCCTCATGGAACACACCCTGAGTACCCTGGTAGGGGATGCTTCAAGAAAGACAATGATGAGAGTGTCTATAAATCATTGGTCTCGCCAGCATTGAGCTCAGATCTTGTGAAGAGATGGCACTGTTAGTCAAGGCCTTGCTATGTGACAATGTTGGTTGATATGATGCTATACAAATAAGTTACCAATCTGAATTTTTTTCTTATGAGAAATTCTTTAGATTGAGAATGTCCAAGTACCATTATGAATACCTCCCTAGTTAAGAGGGAGTGTTGAAAAGTGTAACTAGGTTCGGTCTTCATAATGACATGTAATTATGATTTTATGTAATGAGATGTAAATAAGAAAAATAAAATTATTGTATTGCTTGCTTCATGGGTTTCATGAGCAAGAGATTTCGTTTTTGAGTCAAGACTCCCATTGAGAGTCTTGAGGAATTATTTTTCATCTAGTCATAAAATGATAAAGTCATTGTCATGTAATGAAGTCATGTTACACATTCTAAAAGGTCAAACTTGTATATGTAAAGTATCCTCCAAGACCTTGTCACTTATATTCTTCAAGTTGTCCTACAACGATGGAAAAACTTGCTAGAAGAAGTTGGCCTACCTACTTGAGATCATGTCAGCCTAAGGGACGTGAGATGAGGTGTATAAGTAGCCACACTCGGCCTCACTTAGATAAAAACAAGTCGACAAGCATTCGATCAAGAAGAAGTGAAAAGAAGAACCTAGCAATAGAAATGCGAAGAAGATATAGCGAAGTAAGGTTTCTTCTAGGGATATCGAAGAAAGGATTCTTCTAGGTATAGCGAAGGAGAGATTTTTCAAGGTATAGTGAAGGAAGGTTTCTTTTGGGGTCATCGAAGAAAGTATTCTTCTGGGGTACTCGTTTTGGGTATAAAAGAAGGACCAAAGGCATCAAGAGAAGATCGTAGGAGAACTTATTGTTGCATAGAAGGAGGCCGAAGAGAAGCAGTATAGAAACTAGGGTTTATGATCTAGAGATCGAGATTCTCAAGAGATAGTCGAGAAGAGCAGTGTGAAGTCAAGAGATCGAGATTCTCTAGAGGAAGTCGAGAAAAATCAGTGTGAAGGATAGAGATCGAGTTTCTCTGGAAGCCGAGGAGAGCTGTTCAAGATTTAGAAGGAAGTCGAGGCAGAGCATCAAGGTTAGTGACAAGGTTCTTGGGAGGATACTAGAGTCAAGGGTCTTTTTCATGGTCTTGGTACTCATCAATTGAAGATCTAGAAGAAGAATTTTGATCAGGTTTTCCTTGCAAGAGGTGAAAGGTTTTGGCTTTGGTTGACAAGCCTACATACTGTGTCACTTGTCTCTTATTGTGCATATTGGTAATTGTCTTGATGAAAAGAACACAATAATAACATAACGAAGAAAAGACTATAAGCTAAGAAATAAAAGTATATCACAAGCAATTATCAAGCAGAGAAATCATTTTACTCTTCATGCCCTAGATTTATCAACAGAATCCACATCCCAACCATAACCAAGTTTTCCTCCTCATCTCTACTAGTTTCTGCATAGATGGCCCAATCTACACTTTCACAACTCCACTTTACTTAACCATTAAGTTGCTAGAAATGGCGGGCTAACCTCCCCGAAATGTCGTTCGACATTTTGGATTCGAAAACCTGTACGAAACGCATAAAAAAGGGCATAAAAAATTATTGGCGGCGTTTCAGAATTTCGGAAACAGAAGGTTGGAATCTGAAAATGTTTTTAGGGCGTTTTTCGTAAAAAAACACCCATTTTTGATTATTTGTAATACGTTTTAGGTTTGACCAAAATGAATTTGGCCAAAACAAGAATGTATTGGAAAGGGGATCCACCGTTCATAAAAATGTTTCACGATGAATGGTCGTTGGGAACAGATTTCACGATTTTCATTGTGTTTTAACTTTTTTTATGAGCCGGTTTTCAAGCTTTACCTATACCATTTGCGACGTTTGTCATTTGGAATTTTGGAACCATCATTTTCATTCTCCTTTGACCATGGAGCAACCGTTTGCGTTTGCCTTCGACTGTGGAGCGACCATTTGCCTTTGCAGCGAGCGACTGTGTGAGGTAAGTTAGTGTGTAGCGGCCATTTGCCTTTGCTGTGAGCGACTGTGTTGAGTGACCATTTGTCTTTGCCGCGAGTGACCATTTGCCTTTGTTTTGAGACGTGAGCACTGTGAGCGAGTGTGGAGCGGAGCAGACTGTGAGCAAGTGTGGAGAGGAGCATACTGTGAGCGAGTGTGCACTGTGGAGGTGGAGCCCTCAACCCTCAACTCGCAAGCGAGTAGTCACTAGTGTGCAACTGCACTGTGGACTTTGGAGTCTGGAGCCCTTAGCCCGCCAACCGACTGTGTCACTCAGTGACTGTGGGAGCTCGAGCCATAATGGAAGCGTCAAGGCTCATTTTGATTTAAGGCAGTGCGTAATAATCATAATGTCATTTCCTTTAAATCAGTGCAAGTAAAGTTTTTGAAACATTTTCCTAAAATTCATGGAAAATGGCTAAGTGAGAGCCATTGTAATAAAAGCCAAATTCTTTAACTAGCTTTCGCTACCTTAAGCACAAAGAAATGAAAGTAATTGCCACTATTTACGTAAGCTTACTATAGGGAACGTGAATCAATCCCTACATAGAATGAGAAAATGCACCAGGAGTAATCGTGGTAACCTCCACTACATATTTAAGCACAAAGACATACCTGTAGACATCTCAAGCAAATATTTGATTTGCAACAAAGACACCTATCTGTTGGACAAAACATAAAGACAGTTTACGATATTGCCAAGTACCTCTGCCTCTGGTGATAATTATCCGTCCCATTTTCAGTTTTGTTCAATCCTCGTGAATTACAATGTAGAGTTGTTAACAGGGTTAATATGTGATCAAATGTATATGTAAATAGTAGGATGGCCTAGTTGTCGTAGGCCTATGTGAGCAACAGTTGAGAAATTGAGAATGTGTGTGTATCACTGTGCGACAGTGCATACACTGTATACATATAAAGTCATTATAAGTTACAGGCTTTCATTTTGTTATGCCTTTGAGGTTTTGTGTTTGAGCAATAAGTTATAACCAATACTAGTGACCTATACAATATTACAATTGGAAACTCGTCTGTGAGAACAAAAGCAAAAGTACATGCTTGACATATTCAAATTTCAACTGTCAACGAATAGAGTTCAGATTAATTGTTTCTTCTTCAACAGATAGAGTTCAAAATCCATATTAGTTTAGGTAATGTTGGTCCCTAATGTTTTCAATGAAGCTGAAGGAAATAATGCAACAAAACTAATTTTTTGAGTTCTCAATGGCATCAAAATTACTAATAACCAGTAACATAACGAGTGTTACAGTAACAAAACTTGTCTAACAGTGAACACTACTCATGTGGCTCAAATATTTAATTTTTAAAACAAAGTTTTGATTTAACAATTAAGATCTTATAATATATGTCAATTTTATTTTGCAGTTTCATTTACATCATCATCATCAATCATGGCATCTTCAAGTTCAACCATTTGTGAGGCAGAGGAAGTGGAACATGAAATTGAATCTGCCCCTAAAGTCGATCCAAAGTCACCACTTTGGAAATATGTAACTACTGTTGGGAAGATCCAAGGAGGGGGATCGCTGGCATGAGTTTGCAGTGAGTGTAAAAATGAGTATAATGGATCATACACACAGGTTAAAGCACATTTACTTGGGTTAAAAGGCAATGGGGTTCGAATATGCAGTGGCCCACCTAAAGAGAAAGGGAGAGATGGAAATGGTTTAAGCAAGGAAAAACTTGCAAAATATCAGAAAGAACAAGACGAGGCAGATGCTAAAGAAAATGAGGCAAATCCTGCTTCTCAATCAAAACTACCAACAAGGTTGGGAGCATCTTCATCAAAGTCTCCACTTCATTCTCATGGAATTGTTGGTTTAAAGCAGTTTAATTTGGACCGCTTGAAAGGAGTTCTAATAATGATGCTCAAGAGACGACAATTGCAGCTATAGGTCAATGTATTTATGAAAATGGCCTTCCTTTTAACTTTGTGTGATCTCCTTGTTGGGTAAAGATGATAAAAGCAGTGAATGAAGCCCCAAAAGGGTTCAAGAGCCCTAGATATTAGAAGGTCTGCACCATAATGTTGAGTGCTGAAAAGTTAGATTTGGAGGCTAAATTAAGCCCCATTCGTAATTCATGGCGCATTTCAAGGGTGTCCATCATTTTTTATGGATAGAAAGATCAAAGGAATAGGCCTTTGATCAATGTGAATGCTCAGAGCCCAAAGGGGCCAATGTTTTTGAAGGCAGTGGATTGTATGTGGCAAATGAAAGATTTTCAATTCATTGCTGACATTTTGATTGAAGCAATTGAATTGGTGGGGCCAAAAAATGTTGTCTAGGTAATAACTCACAATGCAACGGTGTGTAGAGCAACAAGGCTAATTATTGAAGGCAAATCTAAACACATCTTTTGGACTCCTTGTGTTGTACCTTCATTGAACCTCATGTTGAGCAAGATGGGGAAGAAAATTGAGTGGATTCAAGTTATTTTTGAGGAGGCAAAAGGAATTCAAACATTCATCACAAACCAGCACATGTCCCAAGGCATCTATATGGAATTTGCGAAGTTGGAGCTCCTTAAGGTACCTAAAATTTAAAGTTTATTTCATAAATTCTAATTTCTATGACTCTAAATTCAAATATGTAAATTGGATTCTCAAATGTCATGATTCGTGAATCATAATAGTTATTTAATCAAATTATGATTTTTAATTTATTGAAACATTGACAATTTGACACCTGCAGGTTGCCGAGGTTCAATTTTCTTCTCACATCATAGTCTTAACAAGACTTATGCAGGTGAAAGATGCATTACAATCAATAGTATGCATTTCTCTTTGGAATAAATGGAGGCAATCCCAACCTGATAGAGCACAAGCAGTGAAAAAATTGGTTGTTGATGATAAATGGTGGGATAAGGTGGAGTACCTCTTGGCATTTACTAAGCCAATTGTGGATTTGTTGTGTTTGACACAAATGTATCTAATTTAGGAGAGGTGTATGAGGACAATGATTATATGATAGAAAAGATAAGGGTGGCTATAAATGCCATAGAGAATGATCCAAATGAATTCTTTTATAGAGAAGTAAAAGATATATTGACCAAAAGTTGGAACAAGATGACCACCCCATTGCACCTTTTGGCCTATGCAGTGAATCCAAAATATTATGCTGTAGAGTTGCTAAGTGATCCAGAAAGAACCTTACCAAGCAAAGATCTAGAAGTCTCACAAGGATTTAAAAAGGTTTTTAGAAAGCTTTTTGTAGATCTTGAAATTGGGCTTCAGATCCGTGCAGAGTTTTTGCTCATTTTGTGGGATCAGAGGGTTGAGGTTCTGATATTGATTGTATGCGGGACAAGAGGGCAATGAGTCCAATTGAATGGTGGAACTACTATGGTGGGGAACTTCCACATATCGAAAAATTGGCCATGAGGATCTTTTAACATGTTGCTAGTTCTTCTTTAGTAGAAAAGAACTTAAGTACAGATGGCTTCATCCATTCGATAAAGTGAAAAAGATTGAGCTCTAAGAAGGCCGAGGAATTAGTGCATGTTCATTCAAACCTTCGCCTTCTCACATGAGAGAGGAATACAAATTTAGGGCTGCCAAATTATAGGATGTGGAACTAGAGTTTCCTGACTTGGATATGACGTTGAATGTGAGGTCTCATATGACTTTGTTTGATGCGGAGTGACCAACATGTGGATTTTCAAGTGGACATGGCAGCGATATTCCCACTTCTGGAGAGGATGTGGAACTTCCTAGTGACGGGGATGAAGACATATTTGATGATATGTAAATGTAATTTATGATGGTGTTTTAACTTCTAAAATTTTGAACAACCATATGAATTATGAATAAGATTAGTAGATTTTCGGTCATAGTTCATTTTGTACTTTGTACTATGTAGTATGCATTATTATTAATTTTGGTGATGATATTGTAACTTGTCATATGTTGATGATTGAAATTTGAAACAAAACCCTGATGATATGTTGAATCATGAATGTTATAATAATCATTAATGATGATGACAATGTTTATGCTGAATTGGTGATGTAATCTAGATTTGAAAAGATGAATGGTAATATGAAATTCTTATTTTGTTATATATATATGTGTGTACGGTTTCCTGCGGTATCGTATCCATATTTTTTGAAAATTTGTCTTATTCGTATCCGTTCCCATCTCTGTTTCAGTGCGACTTAGCTTAACCAACTTGTCGAGACCAACGTGACTTATGGGAATAGTATTATACAACCTACCTGTGGTAATTGAACATACCTTAGAGCACAAACATCAATATTGAACTCAATTTTCAATCCAAAATATACAAATTCTTCTTAAAGGAAGAAGCGTTAAGATTTAAGTGCACCAGCAGCTGTGTATAGACTATCTAGTATCAAGTAACAATCTTTCAACTTCATGAGAAATTAATACAATATAGTTTGAAACTGGGTGATGAAATTAATATAGGAATCTCAAGCCGAATCACTTAAATGTAGATTACACTTAAGAACCCAGAAAATAATTTTGGATGCTGTCAGCTGTGACAACAAAGCTAGTGGTGGATATAGAGAATCGGATTGGTTGTTAGAGCATCAAAAGTCTTCCAAACCAACTGCTCTTAATTCTCCCATTAAACTTGCAGCAGACAGATTGGTCTCCACCTGCGTTTAGTTTGCCTAAAGTATGTACTGTTTTGTATTGGGATGTTCAAAGTTATTTAAGATATTATGTAAGAATTTTTTTTGACTGTTTGTGGCTGGCCCTTCCCATTACACAGAACAAGAAGTAGAAAACATAAGTAGTAATTGCAGAGTCAAGAAAGGATCCTGCCCAAGGATTCAAATCAGCCATCCAATAACTGAACATGGGACCTCATTCTTTGTTTACACTTTTCAGCGAGAATACTTCATGGGAAGGATGATAAATTTAAAGGTAATTAGGTGTGTGGACCAAAGAAACTGAACTTTGTTTGATAGGGTTCAGTCTCAATGTAAATGAAGTCATACGCTTCCTGCATTAATTATATTTTCCATATAATAGTTTTAATAAACTTTATAAATTTGAATTCTCTTCTGGAATGATATATTATGACACAAAGAGCTTTTCATAGACAATTGAGTGAATTAAACCCTTGCTTAAGCTTGACTTCCAAATTAATTTTCTTGGTATATTTAAAGTCATTGTCACGAAAATGTGCATCCCCACAAGAAGAAATTCGACTGAATAGTGGACATCTTCAAATCATGTCAAATAAAAGACCGAACAAAGGCTTCAGATTCAGAGTCCAATTTTCTGAATGTACTCAGCTTTATTATTAATCAATGGTTTGAAAGGTCAGCTGCCTTGACTGTAGCCAAACAAAGGGTTCAGATTCAGAGTCCAATTTTCTGAATGTACTCAGCTTTATTATTAATCAATGGTTTGAAATGTCAGCTGCTTTGACTGTAGCCAAACAAAGGCTTCAGATTCAGAGTCCAATTTTCTGAATGTACTCAGCTTTATTATTAATCAATGGTTTGAAAGGTCAGCTGCTTTTGACTGTAGCCGTGAGAATGTTTTGGCTCCCTGACGTTGATATACTCATAAAATGCATTTTTACAAGATGCGAACATCTGATATTATGACTGAGAAGTGACTCTTTTCAACTCGCGTGTATTTTCATCGCTAGTAATGAACATCTGATATTAGGACCGAGAAGTGACTCTTTTCAACTCGCGTGTATTTTCATCGCTAGTAATGTCCAATTGAATGCGGAGGTCGGTCAGCAAACAATGATATTCCAAGCTTAAGGAACTTGGATTCTGAGCGTAAAAGGCCTTTAACACAGAACGATATGCCACTAACTCCATATCATGTGTTTTTATCGTTTGCTCCATGGCTTCTGCCGAATCTCCACGCGTAAACCTTTTGACATTATCGCATTTTCCATTTTGAATGCCACTGAATGTTCCATCTCTTCTGTCATCACGGACACACGGTCTTTTGATTCGTGTCGAAGGACGGGCAGGACTCAGAGACAGGGCTTCAACATTCTTTAATCCATTGAATGTTCCATGTCTTCTGTCATCAGGGACATACGGTCTTTTGACTCCTTTCATAGGACGGGCTTCAACATTCTTTAATCCATTTCCAAAAGACTTGGACCCTCTTGAATCTTTGACAACTCGCTTAGCATCAAGGAAATTTGAGCATTCTTGAGTTTTCTGTGGTACCCTCGTTCCTACCAAGCCACATGGTCTTTTCTGCGTGTTCACTTCTTCTTCTGACTGCTCTTGGGATTGCATATCCCCAGGACATGATGCAACAGAAGATTGCTCACTATTTTTGGCCACGGGACAGTAGTTTCCATCATTGATGACATCACTTGAATGCTACACGACACAGGAAAGAATACATTAGCCATTGTATTATGGAGGGACTGAAGGTCCTCCTAAGTTCACTATGAAACATAATAATACAAGTTCTGAGAGAGAATTTAGTAAAAGTAAGAAAAACTTTTTAATGGGTTAAAATTTTGGAATTAATCATCCATCTCTCCTACACTGCACTGCACAAGTAGTTGAAGTGAATTACATTCAACTTACAAGGCAAGGATTAATGCTTATACACAGGGCAGGGATGTGAAAGTATGAACCCATCTCCAACGTAGTAAGCATAATCAACCATACTTGTATGCTTGATGCCCATTGTGTACACAGATGCAACTGAGTTTCAAATTTGTGAGAATGGACAATATCATTCTTATATTCTAACAGAATTTAACAGAATTCGACTGTAAAGAAAATGTATTACATAATTAAACTGGAAAAAATTATTGGAAACAAAAGCTCATTAATGGATAAATCAATGCCAAGTTCATGCAATAAATCAATGCCGAGTTTGATTAAGCGCACAATATCCTCATCATTTAAGCCCTAGTTCAACTTGAAACAAGAATATATTTCAAAGTTCAATGCCGAGTTTGATTAAACGCACAATATCCTCATCATTTTTTAAAGCCCTAGTTCAACTGAAACAAGAATCTCTTGAAACTTAAGGAGGACGTTAACCTATTTAACCTGGGAGGTACATAATAATCATGAAATCGTAGTTTGAACCCTAGTTTACAAAGAATTCTAATAATTCTGGATTACTCAAACACTTCTAATCATCCTCTTTCTATTGGAAACAATTAAAAGTGAACGGAAATATAAAAATCCATTAATTAACCGTAGAATTTGGCTATAAACAAATTACTGATTCTAATGAGAACAATCCATTAATTAACTGCAGAACTGGGCTATAAACAAATTATTGATTCTAATGAGAACTCTATATCGCATGGAGTTCATGACCGAAGAAATGATAATAGAAAAATTGAAAAAAATGAAAATATAATCGCAATAAAGGTGTCACCTTTGAGTTCAACAGCGACCAACTTCCTTTGGACCATTGTAGAGGATGGCGTAGTTTGGAGAGAGGAAATTTGCTGTAGCAGCGGTTTTGAGGATTATGAATTAAGAAACACTCGGCAGCATGAAACACTTTAATGACGGAGCCCCACCACCAGCAATGATCGTCGTAAACTTCAACAATATCCCCAACGGAGTAAGAGCGTGTTTCTGACAAGAGGGGAGGAATGGGTCTGACTTGGGTATATGACACATCATCTTCTGTCAAGCGTTGCCCGTTGTCCATGAGGAATTGAAATTCTTGTTGGTAGCGTATCTTGTAACGATGCGCTCGCCCAGGTGGCACATAGATGGCCACTATCACTCCCTGCAGCCAAGCACCCGAATACCTGGACTCGTTACTCCGCACCTCCACACTCATCCCCAACGTCAACTTGCTGCTCGACATCTTGAAATCACCACCAGTACGAGCAGCACCCTGCAATCCAACAACAACAAACGATATTCTTCGCTACCAATGACGATGTGCTCAGTTGAGAAGAAATGCGAAAAATATAATCGAGAGAAAAAAAGAGATTGGTGTATCCCTAGTTACATGCACTACGCCGAGGAGGGCAGCAGCGAGACTATACTAAGGGTGGTTTGGTGTCTGACTATGTACAGACATCATAATCACATTTCACTGCGTATATTGCCCGAAGAGAGAAGGAAAGCTTATATATTTATGTTTCCTAAATTCGTATTAATTAATAATAATAATGTAAATCGGAATTAATTAATAATAATAATAAGACATCTATTAAATTGGTAATCGGTAATTGGTGAGATTCCTTGTTTGTAGGATATCCATCAATTTTTGGTGGCCCATGAGATTCCTTGTTTGTAGGATAGGGGTTAGTTTTTAAACTATTGGATTATTAATGTCACCAAAAGTGTGTAGGGTTTAAAAAATTATTTTACTAAGGTGTATATTTTACCTTTACTAATTTGAATATATGATTTTTTATAAAGAAATATAAGATGAAGTTACTAAAATAAAATTCTTGGATAATCTCTAAGCATGAAAAAAAAGCCAAATTGTTTTTGTAATTATAATGCTTAAATATGAGAGCTAAGCATGGGAAAGAAAACTTCAAATTGTTTTTGTAATTATAATGCTTAAATATGAGAGTTTTTTATTGTGATTATAATGCTAGCATAATCTCTAAGCATGGGAAAGAAAACGCCAAATTGTTTTTGTGATTATAATGCTTAAATATGAGAGCTAAGCATGGGAAAGAAAACTTCAAGTTGTTTTTGTGATTATAATGCTTAAATATGAGAGTTGTTTATTGTGATTATAATGCTAGCATAATCTCTAAGCATGGGAAAGCAAACACCAAATTGTTTTTGTAATTATAATGCTTAAATATGAGAGTTTTTTTATTGTGATTATAATGCTAGCATAATCTCTAAGCATGGGAAAGAAAACCCCAAATTGTTTTTGTGATTATAATGCTTAAATATGAGAGCTAAGCATGGGAAAGAAAACTTCAAATTGTTTTGGTGATTATAATGCTTAAATATGAGAGCTAGGCATGGGAAAGAAAACTTCAAATTGTTTTTGTGATTATAATGCTTAAATGTGAGAGTTGTTTATTGTGATTATCATGCTAGCATAATCTCTAAGCATGGGAAAGAAAACTCCAAATTGTTTTGCTAATTATAATGCTTAAATATGAGAGCTAAGCACCGGAAAGAAAAGTTCAAATTGTTTTTGTGATTATAATGCTTAAATATGAGAGTTGTTTATTGTGATTGTAATGCTTAAATATTAGAGTTGTTTATTTTGGATGATGAATTAACAATCAAGGACAATCAATAAAGTATCTTTTCAACAACTCCATTTTTTTATTATTTATTCATTCACAAATTGTAGTGATGTCTAGCGCCTCAAAAAATAAGATTCTAACAAGTTAATCATAAAAGATGGATGTATAGAGGGAGGAATATTGAATTAAAAGGGAATTAAGGGCGATTGCTCCGTGATGGGGTATTTTCATGGGTAACTATTGCAACTCAATTGGAGAGTGCAAAAAAATGGGCGAAATGTGTTCAGTAGGCTAGAGTGCACAAAAAACAAGCAAGGTGTTTGCAATGGTCATACAAGCTGCAAACACAATCATGTTACTTAGAAACATTCAATGACAATGATCTAATACCTCGAGTTTGAATTGACATAAAAAATTATGCTTGCACTCAAATTCATTTGTATTGATGTGATTGTCAAATGATTCTTCTCCAATTAAATATAATTTAATACCTTTAACTCTCCCACAGAAGATAGAATCCAAACTTCATCAACTAATCCTAATGCCACAAAGAAACAAATCTACATCATTTTAAAGTCATTGTCTTCTAGTATGTAGAAAATTTATATTATCATTTATAGGGAAATCCTTTCGGGAGAAAACCCAATTGGAAGGTGAGGGCCCTCTCCTCTCTTTCTCAAAATATAAAATGGTTGGAAGTACAAATAAGTAAGGACTATGGCTTGTGGACTACTACAATGCACAAATCCTCTCTATGTTCACTCTCCTATCCCTCTCGACTACTTTGGTCATCTATGGAA
>APFE030862650.1:30460-45849 GCA_000404065.3 Pinus taeda | reverse complement strand
CTCTATTGTTATTTTTGTGGCTTTATATTATTATTGTTAGGTCGGCTGGGTTATATTGTGACTCCTTAGACTCCTATATATAGAAAGGAGGTTTTGTCATTTGAGTCATCCAAGAATTGTTCATTTAAGTAATGTAAAGTAGGTTGCCCCCTCGAAGAGGCTGAATTCTAAGGCGTTGATCTATCCTTTCTATCTTTTCTTGAGCTGGTTTCTTAACATAGTGAACAAATTTTTGGAAGGATATCTTCGTTGCTTTGTATATGATAAACAAACACGATGGGTCGAGTGGTTACCTCTGGTTGAATGGTGGTATAACACTTCCTTCCATATTGCAGCAAAAATGACCCCATTTATGGAACTTTATGGATATCATCCATCATCCATCACATCATCTTTAAGAGAAAATTCAAAGGTTCAAGCAGTGGAAGATCACATTGAGCATCAACAACAGGTTCTCCATCTCTTAAAGGATAACCTCATTTTGGCACATAATTGAATGAAATAATAGGCCAATCAAAATCACAATAAAAGGAGTTTTGATGTAGGTGTTGGGTATTTTTACGGTTACAACCATACAAACAAATGTCCCTCAACCAAGCTAAAAAAGATAATAAATTATCACCAAAGTACTATGGTCCTTACAAGGTGTTGCAAAATATTGGTACTACGGCATAGAAATTGGAGCTTCCTACATCTTCCCAGGTACACCTAGTTTTACACGTTTCATGTTTAAATAACATTATAGGTGACAAGCTCTCAGTTCAAACAATATTGCCAGAACTTGACGAGGAAGGAAAAATCATATTGGAACTTCAAGCAATTACAGATATAAGAACTTCACATCTATGAAATCGATCAATTTCAGAGTATCTCATCAAGTGGAAGAACTTACCCATTGAAGATTCCACAAGGGAGGATGAGAATTTTATACAGAAGCATCCATAATTACTCTAGCATTGAATACAACAATTTTTTTGAAGGACAGGGGCAAGTTAGGTCCCTATAATAGTAAGCTAGCCCCTTATTGTTATTGTAAGTGTATCCCCTTATTGTTATTGTTGAGTCCATGTATTCCCATATTTTTATTAATGTGCCCCATAGAAGCCCACTATTGTTATTGTTGTGCCCTTACATTATTATTGTTATGTAGGCTCTAATTCTATTATGACCCCTTAGGCTCCTATATATAGAAAGGAGGTATTTTGGTTTGTATAATTGAATAATTATTCATTTATGTAATGTAAAGGAGTTTTCCCCCTCCAAGAAGATAATTTTTAATTCATTGATCTATCTATTTGTGAGTTGGTCGCATAATAGACGATCCATTCCTTGGCAAAGTTTCCTCGTGTTATGCTCCTATACCAATATTTGTCATATATCATGATTGACTTGTTTAGCTTTGAAATATGTTCATACTTTTACTTTTTGCAAAGGTTTTCCATATTTGTAAAAAATCAAAAATTTAAAAAATGTAAAGAGGCTATACCCTAAAAGAAAAATCCAAGGGTGAAAAGAATAAAAGGAGGTCAAAAAATGAAAGAAAATGAACGCCAACAAAAAGAAAAGACCAGGAAAGTGTGCAAGTTTAAATGCCATTAATTTTTACTTTTGTACAATAAAAAGATTGTGTGCAGCTTGTTACCTATGCCACGATTCATGAATAGCTAAATAGTTTAAGCTTGACTAATTCATATTTCAATTTCATCTTTTAGAAGTAGAGAATAAAGATCTGACCAAACAGTTTTATCTTGGAAGATAAATAGATAGGTAGAGTGAGTAAAAGAAGCTCAACAACTTAATATGAGCCCTTAGATGTAATACGTGTAGACTTAGATAGACATAAATATGTAAAAGAAAAGAAAGTTTGAAAATGGTTTGCTAGTTAAAGTGCACCCTAATAAAGAAGTGAAAATGATAGGTTAAAGTAGGTAGGGTATGTTAGAGTCGGTCTGGTCAGTCCTCCATTAGAGATCAAAACTCTTTATGCATTTCATTTTTAGGAGTCCCGCTTCATTCAGTCAACTGCATTCCGCTAGGGGCATGCCATAATCTGACGAAAAAGGTCATGCTAGTCATTTCCCCTCATGTCTGGCTCCTACTGGCCCAGGTCTTTTGTCAATGATCACTAAAGTCCATGATAGTCAAGGTCTGGTCCTTTAATGGACAAAAGTCATTTTCGACCATTAGGTCTAGGGATTAATCAATTTGGTCTTCAACCATGTCCAATAAAGCCATGCAAGCTAGAGTGAGGCCCTTACAAAGTTATGATTCAGAGAGTTTCATCATCATGTTGATAGACTTCGACTGTTCTTCAAAACTCTGTTTTGAAGAAAAGTCAAACAGTGTCATTTGTGATAAAAGTTTCAAAAAAGTCGTTAGTTGATTTCTTCAGGTGCAGTCATGGTTTTCGTGACCAAATTCCCTGTCATGCAATCCCTGCAAAGAGTGCCGAAAATTGCATCATTTGAGCTAAAAGTTTAAAGGGAAAAGTGAAATTCAGTGTTGCTTTAGGTCAGTGAAAAAAGCCAAAATGAAACATTAGCAAAGTGGGTTTTTGGAGAAGAAAATATTAAACCCATGACTTCAAAGTCTTTAAATAGAGGTTTCCACAAGCAAACAAGGTCATTGTTGAAATCAAGGTCATAGAGAAACGTTGCAAAGTCATTAGGAGAGCACAGTGCGTGTTTAAGAGTGAGTGGGAGTTGTTTTCCAAAGCACGATGCACACACAGAGGGGCGCGACACACACAGAGCCACCCCACAGTGCAAATTTTACAAGGGCACGACACATATAAAGGGTGCAGAGCACTGGGTTTGGCGCGCGATGCACACCCACAAAGGCCCAAAATCGTGCCAAATTGCCTCAAGTTTCCTGTGAAACCCCTCAAGTCGATAGGTAGGCTCTATATCATGGCTTGCGCATCAAATTTTGTGAATGTTATGGTGGTTCATTGCTATGTATAATTGCAACAAAACTCATAAAACCAACCACTAAAAAAAAAACATCAAAGCCATGGTTGCTAGGTTTGCAAAATTGTGGTGTTGATGCCAAGGCTCCTCTTTCACCTCTCATCTTTTCCCTCCTCTCCATTTTTCTCTTCCCCCCTATCTCATTTTTCCCTATTACCCCTACCCTAAAATATTACCAAACCCCATTCCCTATCCCCTCCTCTTATTTGTCAACATAACACCCCAAAAGCCTACCTTATCAAAACCCCAAAACCCTACCTTATCAAATCCCCAAACCCCCCTACATATCCCTAAACAAAACTTCTCCCCATAACCCCTATTCCCATCATATTATTCCCCTCCTAATACTCCCTTTTCTCATTGTTCCCCTTGGTGGCAGATATCACAACAACACCTAGTTTCACACCATCATCAAAGGGCAGCCTAAGTACAGTACACACAGCATTCATGGCATCAGAGCGTTCATCAGAGTATGAGATGGAGACACAAAGTGATTCTTCCTCAGAAGAACAGGCTCCCAGAAGACATCACAAGAGTGGCAAACATGTTAGGGATGAGCAAACTACCCTCACTGAATTGCAGGCATGCCCTCTTTCCATTTCATGCTTCCAGCATCTATCATGTTTTGAATTTTTTCAAAGGGTGGCTAATGTTAGAGTTCATCATGAGTTGGCCCTTCTTTTTGTGCTTCACCTACATGGAGGTTAGTCTATCTTGGTCGGGGTCACCTTCACATTGACACCCGAAACTATCTCATTGGCAACCGGCATACCGAATGTTGGAGAACAGTGGCACAAGAAAAATAAGGTGG
This sequence comes from Pinus taeda, assembly GCA_000404065.3. Lineage (NCBI taxonomy): Eukaryota > Viridiplantae > Streptophyta > Pinopsida > Pinales > Pinaceae > Pinus > Pinus taeda. Next base: position 42,069 of record APFE030862650.1, on the reverse strand, counting down.
ATAGGCAACATTATGAGCCTTACATTAAGGCCAGTTTCTTGAGGCAACTCACAAGAGTCTTTCCATTCAGATATTTGAAAGATGAATATGCTCCGCTCATGAAATTGATCATGAAGTACTTCAGTTGTGAGGGGAGGTTCTTTCGTCTATATGCCTATCACATCAGGTTGCTCATGCACTTTACCAGGGTGCGGATGATGAACCTCCCATTTTTCATTTGCAGGGACATAGAGAGGATGAACACCCTTCATGTAGCATAAGATCCCTCAGCAACAACTTAACAATGTTTATCACTTTGCTCTTATCCGAATTTTAGTGGATCATCAGTTGGGATTACAGGGCATTTCTTGGGAGGACTTCATCTCCTATGACCTCTTCAACACTTCACAGGTATTATCAAAGGCGGAACATGAGATAGGTGGTCCTTCTCATCAGTTTGAGTGCCATGAGACCACTACTATGCTAGTATTCATCACCTATTAGAGAGGTAGTAGGCATTTGTTTGTAGCAGCAAAGCGAGTGTTATCTCCACCCGGGGTGGAAGGGGCCTCGCTTCTGGCGTCGACAACACAGGTACAGGACAAGGGCAAGAGGCCCATGCATGATGAGGGGCCATCAGGTGAACAAGAGGCCAACTTCGTCCTCATTCATGATGATGATGCAGATGTGGAGAGTGCCAAACTTAGGATGACCATCCAGGAGCAGAAAACAGAAATCCAGGATTTGTCACTCAATTTGGAGAGGGCCAAATGGATTATCAGGTATTTGGAGTAGAGGAACAAACAACTTGAGGACTAGCATGAGATCATGGAGCTGCAAATAATCCATGAGAATCGCCAAGCTGCCCAGCATAGGAGGATTGAGCTCACACCATTGGAGCAAGAGATTAACAATGACCGTGAGTCTTGGCTTGAGCGGATCAACATCCACCTTGAGAGACTACTGGAGAAGGCCGACAGAGACAAAACCATACTGAGGCAAATGGTTTATCATTACAGGGCACAGAACATGAGTTCAAAGGTTTGGATAAGGAGCTTGAAGGAAAAATTGAGCAGAGCAAAAAAGAGACAAAAGAGGCAAAAGGAGCAAGATCGGCTTCGAATCTTTCCTGAAACCTCTGTGGCCCAGCATAGCACCTCTTAGAGAACCTCTAGCCCAAATTTCAAGAAATTTCGGGCAATTTTGGTCACATGGCAAAATTTTGGGTGTTTTTGACCTCCTGGAGACTCAAATCATGCCCAAATTTCTTTTCCATGCACCAATAGTCGTGATTTTGCATGCTGGATCCAAAAATGCAAGCCATTTGCAATTTGGAGCTCCCAATCCTAAGCGCCGCGCCACTACCCCTATTTTGACACACAGGAAGCAGTCTTGGGAGAATGAAGATTTGGAGGGGAAAATGAGCACCAAGTTCAGAAATTCTACTTGGGTTGGAAAGTAGACAGGCCAAGCTTTCCAACAAGCACACTTGGGCACATTTTGGACTCCTCCAGGTACCTCAAAATAGCCTCCAAAGTTGCGTGTTGCATATAGAATTGGGCACGGCGCATATAGAGAAAAGGGCCAAATTCACCTCCATTTCGCGAAAGTTCGATTCGCGACTTTCTCCAAGTGGGCCTGCTCATCTACACTTCACTTTTTTTGGAAACTAAGGCAAAGTTTAAAGAGTTTGGGTTCTATCCAAGTGGTAAAGGAAGGCGAATGGTCACCCAAGCCATTTGTCATTTTTGTAATGATGCACCTGTAGCTAATGGTTGGCTTTCCATCTCCATTTTATAATGATTTGAGAAACTCCCCAACCCTTGGTCATTCTATTTCCTCATGGCATAGTCTATTTATTGTATGCAAACCATTTGCAAAAGGTTGGTTGGTTGTGATTTCTGGGAGACTGTGGGAGAGAAACTCAGCTCTTCATTGTATATTTTGACAGAGGATTAATGAAAGGCAACGGCTCTGTTTCATGAGGTTCATGTGGTTGTGAGTGTAGCAAATGTGTTCTCTTTATGTTGCATATGTATTTCGTTATGTTTCACAGTTCATTAATATTCATTTCCAGTGAAATTTTCTAAGTAAGATAAGGTAGAATTCATGTTTATTGCTCTGCCTGTGGGAAAATTTCATGTTCTGTATTCTTCTTCTGTTGAAAAGGATCCATGTGTTCATGCCCTTTTCACCCTCCTAAACAATATTTTCGTTTCGCATTACTTCAAACTTAATTTCTAGACTTTCTGCCTGTCTTGCCTCACGAAGTAATCTGTGCCTTTATGTTAAATTCTCTACTCATTGCTGTTCATTGGTCCCATACATCCCAGAAACTCAGTCATTTATAAAAAATTTGTTTCTTGTTTCCATATTCATTTACTAGCCTAAATCAATACTTCATTGTAAGTCATCTCAGACCATATCGTTTATCTATCCACTGAGCGTGACTCGGGGAGATCTCTCTCCTGTTCTGGTAGGGCTAGCTACCAGACTGAGCATGGTTTGTGGTTACCCTGAATTTTGCCTTCCTTCAGCCTAAGGCGGATTTAGGTACTAACAGGGTAAGTAGATGATGGTTGCAAAATAATATGTGGTGAATGATAAGTCTAAATATGTAAATCTTTTACTTTCATCACAAGGCAAAGGCATGTAGCACATGGAAAGCACATCAAGCAAGCAAAGTAAAAAAATAATTAACTTCCCTACTCATTTCCCAGGCTAAAGTTTCTCTAATTTCCCCTAAGTTCCAAAATGTCTATCAAGTTAGAGGTGCTCAGAGAATTTATCTGACTTTTGGAGGGATCGGACCCTTAGCCCAATAATTTATAATGCCTAAGTATTTAAACCCCCTCATCAATATTCACCCCCCTTCATAAATCATTCATTTCCCTAACAAATCTTTTCCTAAGTAAAATCCTATTTTACTTAGGGAAAATAAAACACTTTCAATATAAACCCCCATGTTCACTTAGCCTAAGTTTTGAATATATATATGAAAATGTTTTAAACTTAGCGCGCATTTCACAAAGTCATATTAACTCCTAATTCATGTTATTATAGAATTTCCCTATATAAAAGTTACCCACTCCCGTATTATTTTAAATATGCAAATTCCCCAAATTTTTATATATCCCGCCCCTCGGTTAAATATAACCATAGTACAGTCAATAAAGGAGATTAATTAACTAATCCGTAGTTAATTAAGAGCTTGACCCCCGCCATGCTAATAAAAGAATTAATTAATCCTCACAGTTAATTAATAACTTCAACCAATCACTTCGCCCCCGATGTAATTAAAATCCTTTAATTATATTGGGCCCGCCCTCCATTAACCTTCTGCCACTTCACCTCCTCAACAGTTGTCCAATCAAATCTCGCATATCCGACGGTTGTAGCACATATCGCACGGTCCCCCATGGGCCTCCGTAGTTGACCTTTAGCGCGTCATGGAAAACGGTTTTGTAAATAGTACTTGTGCTACGTGTCAAACATTGTATGGAATCGCGCAGTCGCGCCAAAATACCACCTCCCCTCCACTAGTGGTGCGATGAAAACCACTTACCACATCCCATTACTGACAAAACATCAAATCATTTTCCTGCTGACGCCATTTGTCCAAATCCCAAACCCGCCAAAAGCTTTGACTTTGCATAAAAAACAAAATTAATCATTTTTTCATCTTTATTTCTGAAAAGTGCATGCATGTAACTTAAACATTGAATTCAACTAGCTCGTACACCCAATCATCAGCGACCCTCAAACTTGCAGTGCGACGCCACTCCAAGTCTGTCATTCGCACCCAGTGAACCTGCATTCCATTGCCCGTCACTAAAAACAAGTATTTACCAGTTTCCATCCAGAAATCCTATAAATAATTTCTTTCCTCTGTAATTAATTGGAAAAACCAAATTTCATCATAATTTAGTTGTTGAATTTAGAATTGAAGACTCCGTGGACCCTCTGCATTCACCAATTCCACTTAAAAACCCCAGCTTCCTATATGAATCCACAAGAACCAAAATGGAAACCCCCGTAGCCCTCAATGTAGCACCTATCACTACCCCTCACCGTGATTTGGATTATCTGCCCTTGGCAGATAAAGATTTTCAAATAAAATACCTAGATACTGACAAAGACCACCTGAAAGTATTTTTCCAATGCCGGGACAATTACATGAATGGTTATGATGCCATAGGACTTTGGGAATCAAATCTCCCAATGTAGATGCATCCCTCTGTGAGCATTTTCCCTGACATTATCTATTAGTGCCATGCCAATTATGATCCCAACCTTAGAGTAGTAATGTCCCGCAATCAAACTGTTCTCTTCACAATTACTGCAGACTCAATCAATGAGATGTTTCAGTTTTAGCCTATTCAAGACCTTACCCCCATTTCCCTTGGAGATTTTCTAGAGAAATCATCTAAATTTTCCCAGTCTGAACTCAGTTAACTTCGCTAGACTTTTATGGATAAGTAGCATCAACCCAAAAATCACCCTCCCTATTTGTCAGTTTTCTTCACACAGACAAGTAAAAATATACTTGATATGATAGTTGCAGTCATGGGATTCAATACTAATGAGTATGTGGATGAATTGACCCTAGTTTTAATGTCAATTTTTACCCTTGGTTAGCCTCATGTTGTCAAGTATAACTATGCTACATTCATTGCTGAGAAAATCCATGACCAATTCATGAAGTTGGAAAATGAAAAAGTATTCAAGTATTCCACATTCATATATCACATTTTCCTTTACTATCAGTCTGACAAGTTCCCATTCTCTATAAATAAACTTGATACAAAGGGTAATCCTAGATTAGTCATTTTTTGGACTTCTATCTTCCACCATTCATTTGTTTCTCCTTATTCATACAATGAATTCATCGACCAGTTTGTCCACCCAATGACCACCATGCTGACAGAAAATCCTCCTCCTAATATTAGTGATGAAATCAAAAGAATCTTTAAGCTATCCAAGAAGTACAAAATAGGTGACTAGTACTTTTACCAAAATCACACAAGGATCAGAATATATGGTTGTGAACTTCCTCCATTCAAACTACCAAAATATGTTCATATGAGGTTGTTTGCATTGGAATATTATAGGCAATTGATAAACTCTAATAAGATTCACTTTACTAGGGCCAAGAAGAAAGCACAATTGAGAATTAAATATCACTTAGGCCCATTTGTTTGCAACAATAGAGAAGCAGGCAAAGAAGCAAAAGAAATCCTAGAACACATTAAATTAAATAAAAGGTTTGGCTAGAGATATGAACCACATGGTTTCATTTGTGATAGGAGAATGAAACATAAGTTATCACCATATTTTCATCACAAAATCCCTCAAATAGAGCAATATGCCAATATGGATGAATGGAGGGAAGGAAATCTAGTTGAGATGGATAATGATCAGATCAATGTAGAGAATGTGATGAAAGACCTAGAAAAGAGACTCAACCTGGACTCTTGTGAACAGGTACCAGTTGGAACTGCTCAAAATCTAACACCAAGAACTAATGCCTCTACAACAGAGACTTATCAAAGGCACTCCCACGAAACTAGTGCACCCCTTGCAGAACCACCACAGGGAAAAGGATAGGGAACTAGTACTCCAACATCAGGACAATCAGACATGTCAAAGCAGCTTGAAATCTCTGAAAAATAGGCTCCACCACAATCCCATCAAGCTCAGGTTAATATGGGAGACCCCTCAGTTTTACAGACTCCTCTAAATGAGCAAAAAAAGCTTAAAAAGAGACAGGGAAGTAGCTACCCCTGCCAGTGGTCCTTCAGACCAGCTTGGTGCTAAGAAGCATAGGCTAAATCCACATTCAAAAGAAGAATTTTTTGAAGAAATAACAAGGAGTTTGAGGAAATATGGTGGATGCAGTCTACATACATTCCCAGTAGGTGGGACACCTTCTAGTTCACAAAGGCAAGAGCTTGAACGACAGCAGAGTGTCGAAGTTTTATCTTTCAAGTCTTCATCTGACAAGACCTTGGACATCAAAGGAAAATTTAAGGATATAAAGGCCAAAAATGAACAACTGAAGGCCCAAGCCTACACTCAATACCTGAAAATGGTCCCTAATAATCAAACCAGATTGATGTCAGCTTATAACATCAAAGAAGGAAAAATGCAGATGAGCCTTCTAAAGCCTACAGTACAACAGCCCAAATCAATTGCAAACTACCTCAAAACTGATTTTGAGGCCTTGGACAAAGATATTCACCCATAGATCAAATAGAATTGCATAAGAAAACAGGGGAAATGGTTTATTCCACATTGACAAGAAAGGCGATGATGGCACACAGATTGGAAAACTCACTCAACAACACCACTGCTTAATTGCAATTAGAAAGAGCCTCCTCATAGACAAAGGACAACAAAATCAAATCATTGGAGGATTTGACTATTGGATTGGGTCATAACCCAAAGGATGTTAAAGCTGCAGTAAAGAAAAAGAATGAAGATATAGCTGTCCTGAGAAAGCAGTTGAAATTTCCACCACTTATGCATCCACAGACTGCTGAAGTAAGTGAAAAGAAGAATGAAGAAGTGCTTATGGACTTGGTCCTCAAGCTAAATGAAAAATTAAAGGAGACAGAGAAGGAATTAGAAAAAACACTACAAATTAGGCAGAGTGAGTTGACCTCTCAGCCTCAAAATGTCCCTTCTACATTGGCAACTGCTCTAGCATCAAATGTCCCTTTGGCAACAACTGAAACTATTGGAGTTACAGGTACAGGTACAGGTACAACACAGGTAGGAACCTCAAGTCAGAGGACTGAAGAATTAATCAAGTCCATGGAGGAAATGAAGCTCCAGGTCACTGAACTCCAAAAGGTAAAGGAGAAATTCATTACCTTGGAACAAAAGTATGATGTGTCAAAAATTAATTTTGCTGAAGAAGTGAGGAAAAGCAAAGTCTTGACTCAACAGGTCAAAACATTGGAAAAAAGATCTTACATTTGAAAAGCCTTTAACAGATATTAGGAAAATATTATGTACCAACATCACTCAATCAACCAATGATGTTTGGTCATCAAATTAATTCATTTTTGAACAGAATAACTTAGTCAAAGTTGCTCTTTAAGAGATTGAAAAAACTAAGGAAGAGCTAGGAGGGAAGCCTGAAGAAGCTATCAAGTTAATAAACTTTCTAAACAGCAGAAACATGCATCAATTAGAACAGCTAAATATTGAGAATAGGACTGGAACCATCCTTGAAATCAAGAAAGTCTTAACAAAAAGGACTCTAATGCAAAACCTGGAACGAAAATGTCAGAATATGCAAGAAGACATAGATGAATTTATGGAAAAAATTGACATCTTATAGAGTAAAGGACTTCCAAGTCCTTTAGTCATCAATGATAAGTTAATGACGCAGGATGATTATGTCAACAAATTACATTAGTATGCAAATAACCAAGCCAGTTCATATGCCAGTTCATCTGCACCTAAAGCATTACCCACAGGGAGAGTTCTTTATGATAGTTTGGAGAACCTTTTATATGTTAAGCATAAATTGAAACACTTGTTTCCAGTACAACCAAATTTTGTAAAATACACAGAAGTTGATGAAATCTTTAGAAAGCTAACAAGGACCACGATACCAAGGGATGATTGGTGGACCGATATGACAGACATCTTATAATTTACCATGGTAAGAAGTAAAGTGAAGTATTTATCATAGTTAATTTTGGTAAAAAGGGACAAATGATGGTAAAATAGGTAAAGGGTATCAGTCACAGGTAAAAGAGTATCAGTGAAAAGATGAAAACAATCAACCAGCACATTATTATGAGCAAGACATCAAGATGCACAGTCATAGGGCCTGCCTCCAGCTCCTTCAACAAAAACAGGGACAACAACCCAGCAATTCACATTTAGTTTCTACTTTCGAGACCATCTGTCTCTACATTCATGTAAAATATATTTAGTTTTCCTAAAATATATCTCTCTCAGTTAGGAGATATTTTGTTGTAAATTTTGTATAAGTACTTCCTCATTCAAAGTAGTATAGGTGGATTCTTAGACATTTCTGTAGACTCTTTATTTTGGAATAGAAGTGTTATTGAACAACTATTGCATGGTTGGCTGGACAAAGTAATAAAGAAAAGGACTTTTACATGATTCCTGTGTCAAATGAGAAACAAATAAGTATTCTATATCTTATGTTTTTACTGTTTTCTGGTTTAAATATTTCACACGTGTTTCATATCTGAATGATAAACGAAAAAGTATATTTCAAAAAGAGATTTACTATATTCTGTCTTTAAAATCGTTTATATTCTCAATGTTTTCTTCCAAGCTATCATAGGTAGGGAATTCTTAATTTCTCCCTACTTCTTAGTTTATCATTGTGGCCATTTAACAAAAAATTCTTAATTGCTTTTTATTAATGATCACCCACCTTCTCTCATCTTGAACTTTGTTGAAGGATTCTTAATTGCCCTTTCTCCCTTTCAAGACCATTTCACCCTTTCAAGTTATCATTTGTCTCTTGTTTAGCTATTTTGCCCTGTGAAACCTTCTTTTGTTGAATCAACCTGATCCAGTGAAGCCACCTTCAGTTGACTCCATAGCCCAATGGCTTGAAATACCTTGTTCTACCCATCTGCTCTTAAATTCTACTGCCAAACAAAATCAAAACCCCCCAAGTTTTCATAACTAGCCTAGCATCCCATAAACAAAGCTAAATCATAAAGAGAGAGCCCTCTCTGAGCACATATTGGCTAGATTCTGTACTTAAAAGTTGGTTTGTGGTTACCTCAGACCCCTTTCCTTCTTCTGACAACTTCAAGGAAAATCTGAGTGATAAAATAGTGGCGACTCCACTGGGGAAGACAATTCCCTAATCAAAAACAAATCTTTAAGAAAGTTTAAATCATAAATCTAAAGCATCTTAAAGAAATCATAAATGTTGTTTTGATATAAGCTAAGAAAATAAAAAACAAAACCCAAAAATCTGGCTTCAGAAAGGACTCATTACACTAGAGATAATCCTAATCCCAATCCACCACAAGTGTTTGAGAACCCCAATCTGATCCCTAGAATTCTTAGGAGACAAGAAAGTTCTATTAGTCCTCAACCCACATTTAGATCCTCATCTTGTCTTATTAGGTGGATTTACCTCGAAGACCAACCCTTTGACGAATACTTTGAAACCACTTTGTTTAGGACTTCATCTGATTCTAAATTAGTTGACCTGGTCCAAGACCTAGAGTTCATCCGAGAATTAGAACTCCAAGCAACCAATTTGTCAATTGATAGATATTTTCAGAACTCCCCACAATCTGATTTTACCAAAGAGGGAACACTTAATCCCTCTGTAATCACTATTGTTTCCGCTAACTCATCATCATTTCCCCATACATATCAACCTCAAACCACTCCACATCAGACCATCCCCTCTAGCTCTCCATCCACAACTCAAACATCCATTGTTCTTCCATCCCCAGCTTTTGTTTCACCATTACCTATACCAATGGCAAACAGATATGCCCCCTTGGTACTACCAGAAAAATTAGGTGCCATGCCCCAGAATTACCAAAGTAAGATCACTATTTTTTATGGCATTGGTACCTATACAGCCCAACAACACACCAAGAAGATGACTGATTATTTTGAAATCTATGAAATAGATACTGATGATGTGCAAATGAGAATATTTGTTCAGAGTTTATCTGGGGATGTTAGAACCTGGTTCATAGGTTTAGCAACAAATAGGATAGACAGCCTAGCAACTCTCTATCAACAATTCCTGAACAGGTGGGAGAAAAAGAAAGACCCTCTTTAGATTCTATCTGAATACGAAAACCTAAAGAGAGGAACACAAGAGATTGTGCAGGATTATTGCACTAGATTCAATAGTGTATATAAGGCCATCTCTCAAAATCTTAGACCCCCACTTGGTTTAGCCTTAATCAAATTCCCAGATGGATTTGATTCTGATATGGCTTTCCAGCTGAGAGAACGAGCCCCTCCTATTTTGGAAGACATGTAAAGCATAACAGTCAGTGTTGAAGCCAACCTGATATCTAAAAGAGCCAAGGCTAGGAGTGAAAGGAGGATACCATTAAAGGAAGAAAGCTTACCCTTCGAACAAAAGCTAGATGCCATAATTAAAGGGATGGATAGACTAGGAGACAGAGTGGAGACAATTGAAGGGAAAGCTCATTGGGATGGTCAGCAAACTAACACAGGGAGAAATCCTAATTGCATAAAAAATCAAAACCCGAACACCGGGAAGAATGGTCCTAACCAAAACATTAGAGCCCCTTTCCAGGAGAATTATGCAAAATCTTCCAACTCTAAAGGTCTAGAAGAAGATACTCAAATTAATTTGATGGGGCTTGGTAATGAAAGAGAAGTTTTCTTAACCCAAGAAGATCAAGAGGCCTACATACCTAAACAATTTCAAACTCAATCATGGGAATCATTCGACTTTAGGGAAGGATATGACAGCCATTTTTGAGGTGCATAAACAATACAACCTAATAAGTAGGAAAATTGATGTCCATGAAGAGAACAAGCAAAAGGTTCCAAATCAACCCAAAAAAGGTAAGATAGTAACCACACCTGTACATGTTCTTTCTAGATCAAATAGTAATCCTTCTAACCCCATAATTAAAGATGTATCTGATAATCAACCAAACAATAAATAGCCCTCCACTTCCCTTCCTTCCAAAGGATATGTGGAAGAACCTCCAGAAGTTGGTTTAGGAGAATCAGCAAGTCATGATTCCACTCCTAAAAAGGAGAAAAGCATAGAAAACACAGAAAACAGAGAAAATACTTCTATTCGAAATCCAAAAGCCCAAATAGAAAAACCCTTTAATTTGGAAACTGAAGTAGGGAAGCTGAAAATTGTTGTTCCATTATCTAAATTAGCTAAACATTATGCCTACCGAACTCTAATCAATAGATCACTGAAAATTACTGGAACTGAAGACTCAGTTAATCTTTTTGATGACCAGCCCAAATTAATCTTTGGCCCAGAAGTGAATGGAAAACCATTGGAAGGAGGAATTCCTCCCTTCTATGTGAGCTTAAACATACATGATAAGATTCTTCACAATGCCATGTTTGACTCTGGGGCATCTCATAATCTCATGCCCAAGTCTGTAATGGAAAAGCTAGACCTAGACATCACTAGACCATACAAAGATTTGTTTTCTTTTGATTCTAGTCAGGTGAGTCGTTTAGGATTGGTAAAAGACTTTTGTGTTTCATTGGTTCAATACCCTGCAAAAACAATTTTAATGGACATAGTGGTAGCAGACATACCACCTAAATATGGCATGTTATTATCCAGATCCTGGGGTGCTAAGCTTCAGGGATCTCTTCAATTGGATATGTCATATGCTACTATATCTGTTTTTGGACAACCAAAGAAACTATAAAGAGAAACATTGATGAAATATGTAGTAAGTAGTCAGGAAAGACCCCAAAATTTCCCCATCTACTTAGTACACATTGATATGGACTCGTTCATTCTTTACAATGCAGAAACCAATCCTTCCAATACTTTAAAAGTTTTAGCAGCAGAACCAAAAGAAATTAAAAAACAAAAATCAAGTGTTCATATTCAGGAAATATCAGATAACAATGAAAAA
>APFE030862650.1:3903-27038 GCA_000404065.3 Pinus taeda | reverse complement strand
TTGCCCCACTAAAATCATTACTGATAATACTGCAACTTTCAAGTCAAAGAAAATGATTAGTTTCTGTAACAAGTATCACATTACACTGGGCCATTCCATAGCCTACTACCCTTAAGGGAATGGACTCACTGAATCTTCCAACAAGATTCTGATTAGTATCATAAAAAAATTGTTGGAAGAAAACAAGAAAACTTGGAACAAAAAACTGATAAATGCTTTGTGGGCAGATAGGCTTACAACCAAAAAATCCATTGGAACCAGTCCTTATGAGTTAGTATATGGCATGGAAGCTATTTTTCCTTCATCACTAGGGGTTCCTGTCATGAAAATACTCCAAGAAGCTCAAGTGGAACCTAATGATATTCAAAAAAGGAAAAACTAGACTATCAATTTACAGCAGACCTGGGAGGAGGTGTACCAAAGATCTCAAGTGTTGCAGGAGAAACTTAAGAAGATATTTGAATAAAAACCAAGGCAGAAGATTTATACCTTGGAGATAAAGTGTTAAGATGGGATTCCAGAAGAGTGGACAAGAGGAAACATGGGAAGTTTGACTTCCTATGTAAAGGACCATACATCATCTATGCTTTCAAAGGAAACAATGCATATTTTCTTAAAGAGTTAGATGGTATAGAAACAGAAGAAGGATCAGTTAATGGTTAGATGTTGAAGAATTAATTTGATCCTACTTACTAATGTTACCATGGTATTCACAGTACATATTATATCCTTTGTAATGTCATAGTGTTGATTGAACAGTAAGATTTTGGAGTTGAAGCCCAAAGAGAAGGCCCTAAGCTTCAGAAATATTACTGTCATACATATACATAAAGCAGCAAGGAAAAGAAGATTGCAGAGTACAGTCAAAGTCATTAAGAGGCCATTGATTTACTGTTCTTGACTTTCCACTAGGGAAAGTCATCTCCAAGTGGAGCCACTGTTATGCCCCTATACCAATAGGTGTCATATATCATGATTGACTTGTTTAGCTTTGAAATATGTTCATACCTTTACTTGTTGCAAAGGTTTTCCATATTTGTAAAAAATCAAAAATTAAAAAAATGTAAAAAGGGTATACCCTAAAAGAAAAATCAAAGGGTGAAAAGAATAAAAAGAAGTCAAAAAATGAAAGAAAATGAACCCTAACAAAAAGAAAAGACCAATAAAGTGTGCAAGTTTAAATGCCACTACTTTTTACTTTTGTACAATAAAAAGATTGTGTGCAGCTTGTCACCTATGCTAGAATTCATTAATAGTCAAATAGTTTAAGCTTGACTAGTTCATAGTTCAATTTCATTCTTTTAGAAATAGAAAATAAAGATTTGACCAAACAGTTTAATCTTGGCAGAGAAGTAGATAGGTAGAGTGAATAAAATGAGCTCAACAGTTTAATCTGAGCCCTTGGATGCAATAAGTGTAGACTTAGATAAACATAAATATGTAAAAGAAAAGAAAGTTTGAAAAGGGTTTATCAGTCCAAGTGCACCCTAATAAAGAAGTGAAAATGCTACGTTAAAGTAGGTAGGGTAAGTAGATGATGGTTGCAGAATAATATGTAGTGAATGATAAGTCTAAATGTGTAAATATTTTACTTTCATCACAAGGCAAAGGAATGTATCACATGGAAGGCACATCAAGCAAGCAAGGTAAAAAATAATTAACTTCCCTACTCATTTCCCCTAAATTTTCACTAATTTCCCCTAAGTGCCAAGGTTTCTATCAAGTTAGAGGGGCTCAGAGCATTTATCTGACTTTTAGAGGGACCGGACCCTCGGCCTAATAATTTATAATACCTAAGTATATAAACCCCTTCATCAATATTCACCCCCCTTCATAAGTCATTCATTTCTCTAATAAGTCTTTTCCTAAGTAAAATCCTATTTTACTTGGGGAAAATAAAACACTTTCCATATAGACCCCCATGTTCACTTAGCCTAAGTTTTTAATATATATATGAAAATGTTTTAAACAGTGCGCATTTTGCAAAGTCCTATTAACCACTAATTCATGTTATTATATAATTCCCCTATATAAAAGTTACCCACTCCCGTATTATTTTAAATATGAAAATTCCCCAAATTTTTATATATCCTACCCCTCAGTTAAATATAACCATAATACAATCAATAAATGGGATTAGTTAACTAATCCATAGTTAATTAAGAGCCCAACACCCGCTATGCTAATAAAAGAATTAATTAATCCTCACGATTAATTAATATCTTCAACCAATCACATCACCCCCACTGTAAAAGCCTTTAATTATATTGTGCCCGCCCTCCGCTAACCTTCTGCCACTTCACCTCCCTGACAGCTATCTGATCAAATCTCGTAGATTCGATGGTTGTCACGCATATCGCACAGGCCTCTGCGGTCGACCTTTAGCGCATGATGGCGAGCGGTTTTGTAAACAGTGCCTGTGCTACATGTCAAACGTTGTATGGAATCGCGTGGTCGTGCCCAAATGCCACCTCCCCTCCACTAGCGATGCAATGAAAACGACTTACCACCTCCTGCTACCGACAAAACATCAAATCATTTTCCCACTGGCGCCATCTGTCCAAATCCCAAACCCACCAAAAGCTTTAACTTTGCGTAAAAAAAAGTTAATCAGTTTTTCGTCCTTATTTCCGAAAAGCACATGCATGCAACCTAAACATTGAATTCGACTAGCTCGTACACCCAACCGTCAGCCACCCTCAAACCTGCAGTTCGATGTTGCTCCAAGTCCACCATTTGCAACCAGTGAACCTGCATTCCATTGCCTGTCACTAAAAAAAAGTATTTTCCATTTTCCATCCAGAAACCCTGTAAATACTTGCTTTCCTCTATAATTAATTGGAAAATCCAAATTTCATCGTAATTCTGTTGCTAAATTTAGAATTAAAGACTCCCTGGACCATCTGTTTTCACCAATTCCACTTAAAAACCCCATTTTCCTATCTAAATCCACAAGAACTAGAATGGGAACACCTGTAGCCCTCTATGTAGCACCTATCACTACCCCTCACCATGATTTGGATTATCTGCCCTTAGCAAATAAAGATTTTCAAATAAAAGACCTAGATACTGACAAAGACCACCTGAAAGTATTTTTCCAATGCTAGGATAATTACATGAATGGCTATGATGCCATAGGACTTTGGGAATCAAATCTCCCAATGTACATGCTCCTCTCTGTGTGCATTTTCTCTGACATTATCCATCAGTGTCACGCCAATTATGATCCCAACCTTAGAGCAGTAACGTCTCCCAATCAAACTGTTCTCTTCACAATTACTGCAGACTCAACCAATGAGATGCTTTACTTTCAGCCCAGTCAAGATGTCACCCCCATTTCCCTTGGAGATTTGCTAGAGAAATCATTTAATTGTCCCAGTCTGAACTCAATCGCCTTTGCCAGAATTTTATGGATAAGCAGCATCAACCCAAAAATCCCCCTCCCTATTTTTCAATTTTCTTTACACAGACAGGTAAAATATAATTGATATGATAGCTGCAGTCACGAGATTCAATACTAGTGAGTATGTGGATGAATTGACCCTAGTTTTAATGTCCATTTTTACGCCTGGTCAGCCTCCTACTGTCAAGTAGAACTATGCTGCATTCATTGTTGAAAAAATCCATGACCAGTTCATGAGGTTGGAAAATGAAAAAGTATTCAAGTATTCCACATTCATATATCACCTTTTCCTTTACTATCAGTCTGACAAGTTCCCATTCTTTGTAAATAAATTTGATACAAAGGGTAATTCTAGATCTGTCATTTTTTGGACTTCTATCTTCCACCATTCATTTTCCTATCCTTATTCATACAATGAATTCATCGACAAGTTTGTCCACGCAGTGACCACCATGCTGACAGAAAATCCTCCTCCTAGGATTAGTGGTGAAATCAAAAGAATCCTTCGGCTATCCAAGCAGTACAAAATAGGTGACTAGTACTTGTACCAGAATCACACAGAGATTAGAATATATGTTTGTGAACTTCTTCCATTCAAACTACCAAAATATGTTCTTATGAGGTTGTTTGCATTAGAATATTATAGGAAAATGATACACTCTGATCAGATTCACTTTACAAGGGCCAAGAAGAAAGCACAGTTTAGAATTAAAGATCACTTAGGCCCATTTGTCTGCAACAATAGAGAAGTAGGCAAAGAAGTAGAAGAAAGCCTAGAACACATGAAATTAAATAAAAGTTTTGGTTGGAGATATGACCCACATGGTTTCATTTGTAATAGGAGAATGAAACATAAGTTATCACCATATTTTCATCACAAAATCTCTGAAATAGAGAAATATGCAAATATGGATGAATGGAGAGAAGGAAATCTAGTTGAGATGGATAGTGATCAGGTCAATGTAGAGAATGTGATGAAAGACCTAGAAAAGAGACTTGACCTAGACTCTTGTGATCAGGTACCAGTTGGAACTGCTCAGAAGCAAACACTAGGAACTAGTGCCTCTACAACAAAGACCTCTGAAAGGCACTCCTAGGAAACTAGAGCACCCCTTGCAGAACTACCATAGGGAAAAGGACAGGGAACCAATACTCCAACATCAGAATAATCAGACATGTCAAAGCAGCCTAAAATCTCTGAAGAATAGGATCCACCATGGTCCCATCCAACTCAGGTTAATATGGGAGACCCCCCAGTTTTGCTGACTCTTTTGAATGAGGAAAAAAGCTTAAAAAGAGACAGGGAAGTAGCTACCCTTACCAGTGGTCCTTCAGACCAGCCTGGTGCTAAGGGGCACAGGCTAAATCCACATTCAGAAGGATATTTTTTTGAAGAAAAAACAAGGAGTTTGAGGAAAGAAGGTGGAGACAATCTACATACATTCCTAGTAGGTGGGACACCTTCTAGTTCACAAAGACAAGAGCTTGAACGACAACAAAGTGTTGAAGTTTCATCTTTTAGGTCTTCATCTGACAAGACCTTGGACATCAAAGGAAAATTTAAGGAGATAAAAGCCAAAAATGAATAGTTGAAGGCCCAAGCCTACCCTCAATACCTGAATATGGCCCCTACTAATCAAACCAGATTGATGTCAGCTTATGACATCAAAGAAGGCAAAATGCAGATGAGCTTTCTAAAACCTACAGTACAATAGCCTAAATCAATTGCAGACTACCTCAAAACTGATTTTGAGGTCTTGGCCAGAGATATTCACCCGATAGATCAAATATAATTGCATAAGAAAACAGGGGAAATGGTTTATTCCACATTAACAAGCAAGGCCATGATGGCACACAGATTGGAAAATTCACTGAACAACACCACTGCTCAATTGCAATTAAAAAGAGCCTCCTCATAGGAAAAGGACAACAGAATCAAATAATTGGAGGATTTGATTATTGGATTAGGTCATAACCCAAAGGATGTCAAAGTTGTAGAGGCCCTAATAAAGAAAAATAATGAAGATATAGTTGCCCTGAGAAAGCAGTTGAAATTGCCACCACTTATGCATCCACAAACTGCTGAAGTAATTGAAAAGAAGAATGAAGAAGATCTTATGGACTTGGTCCTCAAGCTAAATGAATAATTAAAGGAGATAGGGCATGAATTAGAAAAAACACTACAAAGCAGGTGGAGTGAGTCGACCTCTCAGCCTCAAAATGTAATACCAGTGGTTTCTACACTAGTCCCTTCTACATTGGCAACTGCTCTAGCACCAAATGTCCCTTTGGCAACAACTGAAACTATTGGAGTTATAGGTACAGGTACAGGTACAACACAGGTAGGAACCTCAAGTCAGATCACTAAAGAATTGATCAAGTCCATGGAGGAAATGAAGCTCCAGGTCACTGAACTCCAAAAGGTAAAGGAGAAATTCATTATCTTGGAACAAAAATATGATGTGTCAAAAATTAATTTTGTTGAATAAGTGAGAAAAAACAAAGATTTGACTCAACAGGTTAAACACTGGAAAAAGATCTTACATTTGAAAATCGTTTAACAGATGTCAGGAAAATATTATGGACCAACATCACTCAATCAATCAATGATGTTTGGTCATCAATTCAAATCATTTTTGAACATATTGACTTAGTCAAAGTTGCTCTTCAAGAGATTGAAAAAACCAAGGAAGAGCTAGGAGGGAAGCCTGAAGAAGCTACCAGGTTAATAAACTTTCTAAAGAAAAAAAACAAGAATCAATTGGAACAACTAAATATTAAGGATAGGACTGGAACCATCCTCGAAATCAAGAAAATCTTAACCAAAAGGACTCTAATGCAAAACCTGGAATGAAAATGTCAGAATATGCAAGAAGACACAGACGAATTTATGGAAAAATTTGGCATCTTACAGAGTAAAAGACTTCCAAATCCTTTAGTCATCAATGATAAGTTAATGAGGTAGGATGATTATGTCAAAAAATTACATCAATATGCAAATAACCAATCCATTTCATTTGCACCTAAAGCATTACCCACAGGAAGAGTTCTCTATGATAGTTTGGAGAACCTTTCTTATGTTAAGCATGAATTGAAACACTTGTTTCCAGTACAACCAAATTTTGTAAAATACACAGAAGCTGATGAAATCTTCAAAAAGCTAACAACGACCAGGATACCAAGGGATGATTGGTGGACCAATATGATAGAAATTTTATAATTTACCATGGTAAGAAGTAAATTGAAGTATTTACCATAGTCAATTTTGGTAAAAAGGGATAAATGATGGTAAAATAGGTAAAGAGTATCAGTCATAGGTAAAAGAGTATCAGTGAAAAGATGAAAACAATCACCTAGCACAGAATTACGAGCAAGACAACAAGATGCACAATCATAGGGAATGCCTCTATCTCCTTCAACAAAAACAGGGACAGCAACCCAACAGTTCACATTCAACTTCTAGTTTTGAGACCATCTGTCTCTACATTCATGTAAAATATATTTAGTTTTCCTAGAATATATCTCTCTCAGTTAGGAGATATTTTGTTGTAAATTTTGTATAATTACTTCCTCATTCGAAGTACTATGGGTGGATTCTTAGACATTTCTATAGACTCTCTATTTTGGAATAGAAGTGTTGTTGAACAACTATTGTATGGCTAGCTGGACAAAGTAATAAAGCAAAGGACTTTTACAAGATTCCTATGTCAAACAAGAAACAAATAAGTATTCTATATCTTATGTTTTTACTATTTTCTGGTTTAAATATTTCACATGTGTTACATATCTGAATGATAAATGAAAATGTATATTTCAGAAAGAGATTTACTACATTCTGTCTTTAAAATCATTTATATTCTCAATGTTTTCTTCCAAGCTATCATAGGTATGGAATTCTTAATTGTTCCCAGCTTCTTAGTTTATCATTGTGGCCATTTAACAAAAAATTCTTAATTTCTTTTTGTTAATGATCACCCACCTTCCCTCATCTTGAACGCTATTAAAGGATTGTTTATTGCTCTTCCTCACTTTCAAGACCATTTCACCCTTTCAAGTTATCATTTGTCTCTTGTTTAGCTATCTTGCCCTATGAAACCCTCCTTTGTTGAATCAACCTGGTCTAGTTAAGCCATCTTCAGTTGACTCCATAGCCAAATGGCCTGAAATACCTTGTTCTACCAATTTGCTCCTGAATTCCACCACCAAACAAAATCAAAACCGCCCAAGCTTTCATAACTAGCCTAACATCCCATAAACAAAGCTAAATCATAAAGAGAGAGTCCTCTCTGAGTACAGATTGGCTAGATTTTGTACTTAAAAGTTGGTTTGTAGTTACCCCGGACCCCTTTCCTTCTTCTGATAACTTCGAGGAAAATCTGAGTGATAACACCTCGCATTGAAAAGTCCAAAAACCAAAGCATATCCCTGCCTCAAAACTATTATACCGATCATAGCATACTCATGTAAATCAATGGACACTATTGGGTATCAGTGTCCCATAATGGTCGTGCTCTTGAATGCCTTACCATCATATTGATGCCTATTTAAATTCCTTTTTCCACTGCTAATTC
Source organism: Pinus taeda (assembly GCA_000404065.3). Classification (NCBI taxonomy): domain Eukaryota; kingdom Viridiplantae; phylum Streptophyta; class Pinopsida; order Pinales; family Pinaceae; genus Pinus; species Pinus taeda. The sequence continues at coordinate 19,064 of APFE030862650.1, read as the reverse complement.
TTGTAGTCAGTTTCAACCACCCAAACCGGGAATTTCCCTACTTTCCTGTACCAAGAACATAATTTCCATTAGACTAAAATGAATTGAAATAAATTCAAATCATACCTCATTGGTAGCTCATCAATAAAGTACACCTGCAATCTTGTTTACTTCCTATCATAACAAGTCAAACTAGCTCTTTGATAAATTCATCATGTATAAACATATCACATCTGGTTAGCTCAAAGCTCAACCATCACACATCAAAATCATAAATCACATGTAACAATTATAAACCAAAATCATATATCACATGCATAATTAAATTAAAATACAATACTTATATTTCAAATGGTTCTTTGCTTCTACCTTTGTTATTTATCCTTTCTGTACATACACCGAATCAGTTGCCAAACCTGGCAAGCACCCAGTGCCTTCTATTTAAGCAACAAAGGAATCCAGAGACTAAACCACCTCCTCCCTCAATATTAGCAACAAGTTATCCCAAGACTGAACTGCATCAACCCTCAATATCAACAACAAAGGCATCCAGAGATTAAACTACCTCGACCTTCAATAGCAACAAGCGTATCCTGATACTAAGCCACCTCAACCCTCAATATCAACAACAAGGGCATCCAGAGACTAAACCACTTCAACCTTCAATAGAAATAGGGGTATTTTTTGATTAAATCTCCTCAATCCTCAATATCAATAACAAGGTCCCAGATAATCCCTTACCTTCCTGTCCCATCACATTGTACAACACATACACATATACAGTGTACAACACAACACATACACCTACAATTGGTGCACAACACAACACATATACATACACACTGTACAATACCACAAATATGCATGTCATGATACAATGACCACACAATACAAATAACACAACACCACATGTACATAACACTACCTGCACAATGTGTACATAACACCTCATGTACAAAGAATCACCGGCACAATGTGTAGACACCACCACATGTACATAGCACCACCTGCACAACATGTACATAGCACCACTTGCACAACATGTACACAACACGACATGTAGTGCATGTACACAACACCACATGCACATGGCACCACTTGTACAACATGCACACAACACCATATGTAGACAGTACCACATAGACAACATCTAGCCAACATCAGTATTGCACATCCGGAGACCACATTGTCTCTACCAAGCAACCTTGCTTCTAATGTCTCTCCATTATCCATGTTTTTCTAGCATGTTGAAGATCACACTACTTTCATTCTGTTGATATATCCCTCAAAGTTACCTATCATAGCATAAACATGGGAATATTTTAAACACATAATATCAAAATTAATTTCCACATGATACTAACATCATAGATCTTTCAGGGCTACTCTTCCACTTGATTCTTCATAACCCAGGAACCTCTTCATGCCATCCACCTGCATAAGCAATTATTCCTTCGCAATAATGATCCCTGACGACCCTGTCATACAATGGAATATATACATACATATATACTTATAAACATTAGTATAAAACATCCATGATCTTTGACGACCCTGTCAGGAAATGACATACATACATACATGTATACATATATAGACATCAACATAATCATGATCACAACATAATTACCAGATATCATAAGAGAAATTCCTTTATTTGTGCACACCATGCACAACATTGATAACAATAATTCCCAACATAGCCAAGGCATGTGACACCTCAAATCCATTTACTTTACCTTTCTTTCTCATGACTATCCTATCGCCGTCCATTTATCCCTTGGACCCAACCAATCTAACTGGTTGTCATACTCTTATCTTTAATTGTCCTTAACTCGTGCATTGGGTTTCATCTCTATCTTACATTACCTATTGGGTACCGCAAAACTCTCCCTAAGCTCCATTAACTTCCTCCTTCCCAAACAATTCCCAAGACCCTCAAAACATAAAAGGTAAGAACCAAAAGAAACCAAGAAGAAAACCATGAAAAACCAATAGAAATATGATACCATAAGCAAAGTGGAATGACCATGCACCAAACATAAATGAAATTGCAAATCATGTGCAAAAGAATCACAAAAGACCAAAAAAACAAAACTCCCAACAAACACCATGACTTAATCCCATGGGATCTCAGTGCTTCCAAGGGAATGCTCAACCCAAGCCTTCTTCAAGATTTCATGGTAGTCAATTTTACCATGCAATCCCCTACATCATACTACCATAAAAACACAACTATCAGTGCATAAATAAACGTAAAATATACCAGTTACCTGACCTTGTTTTATTGAGAACGATGCCCTGTAACTGAACTCACACATATATCATCTCTCAAGGGACTCCAATTCCTTGACGATTCCAACCATAACTAGAAACTAGCTATTATACCTATCAAATACATTTTCATAAATATAGCACATATCCACATAATTTCAAATAAAATAAAGGTTAAGAAGACTTCCTGTATCCATGCAAGCACTAATTCATTTGGGATTTTGGTTTCCTAACATAGCCAAAGGAATTCTCACCCAATTCCTTTCTTCTAACTTTTACCTTGCTACAATTCAGTCTTATTATATGCTATCACATCACCTAGTTGATAGTTATATACAAAAATCAATTATTACCTTGTCACACTAATGCCAAGCATGTTTCCCTGTGACTACTAATACATGTCAGTCACACGTCCCAAATATCAACACATTATGTCTATTAATTTGAAATCAACCTTTACCAAGACTAATAGCCATGTCATAATCACCTCATAATCATTAATCATAATACTACAACTATCACCCACTTTCACTCAAGTACATATCAGTTGTCTCAGCACATATTGCGTTAGTACAATTGTCCTAAAGCAAGATCACTCATTGATTCAATCTTATAGACACATACTCGTATCATGCATTAATCAAACATTCAAACAACTTGTAAACATACCATATTAGATAAACCAAATAAATGATATAATCAAACTCATACATTAATGCATCTCAAGGGAGGATATCACATCTGCACAACTCAGTCTAGATTAGTACAACACAATATCATAGATATATTCGCTCAAACCTAAGTATCATAACCATATCCATCTACATAGGCCAATCTAGATTAACATTGTTCATATAACATCAACATCTTTAACTTCAATGACCATAATCATCATGTGTATGACCACAATGCATATAAAAACAAATCAACTACCATGCTTGAATAGCTGACACATGTGGACATGATTGCACTAATCAAGTAGCATCTATCATGCATGTAAACATAATAACAATTGAATTAAAGACATATACATAACCATAATGTATATAACAACCATTAACCAACATACCTTCATGCTAAAAATACAAACATGTATAATGATATGCTCTTACCCCTAGGTCCAGTGCTGCAACCTCACTCTAATGATCTGCATCTCCTGCTCTATCTCGGAAAAATGTCAACCTCATAACACACCAAATGCATCATAAAATACATAATGAACACCATGATGTATCCACAACAAACACATAGACAACTAACATGCATGCATCACAAGCACATTCCACCCATCCAGTCCAAGTGTTTGAACCTAGAAGCATTGATACCAATCTGTAACCATCCCTCCCACATTTAACCACTTTCACCGGCCTGTCAAGGTAAACATGAGACGAGGCCTACTATGACATGAATCAACATACTGAGTATATTTAAGGAAGTGGAATCAAGAAACCGAAACTATATTGGCCTTCCTCAGGAGCTACAAGACCTCCAAGAGCTAAACCACCCCTCCAGGGGCCCAAACCCTGAGTTAGATTTATTCTTCATTGACATGGACTCCTAGTTGTAGGAATAACACTATATCCTTGAAACTATAAGCCTCCATTCACATGCATAAGCCAACAAGGTAGAGACTACAATCCCAACTTCTCAATTTCGAGCCTACGACTCCAGAATCCAAGCCACCTTTTCAGGTCCTAACTCCCAACCACTACCCAAAACTTAATGAGACTTTCTAGAATGATATATAACATCAAGACAAAGCCTTTCATACAAAAATTAGTCAAGAAGTTTACCTAACCAAGCCTAACGATGACAATCATTTCATCAAACATATGGTGAACATGAAATCTAAAAGTCATGAATGCATATCTCAACATAGGGGCCTGAAACTTATCTGAGATTCACCAAGAAGGTATAATTCCTTCTCTTAATAGATGCAATAACATTTTTTTAGCTCATGCATTCATCAACCAACCAAATACATATCAATTCATGAACAAGCCATAGATAGAATATGTAACAGATCCATGCTTATAACCAACAAATAATAATCATAGTAACCATTGAATAAAAACCATCAAATCATCATATTAACCAGTAAAAATGATTCATATATTTCCATAGAGAAATAACTCTCATTAAATGATGCAAAATCCAACCAATTTAGGGACTTCCACGTACCACCTAAGCATATATTGGGTTGAACCAAATATTTCTTTCAGCCGATCACCCCCATGCCATATTCCAAGCATGAATGTGGGATCTCATGGAATAAACCAAGACATAAACAACCAAGGAAATCCAAAGGTTAAACCACCTACACCCTCACACTACTGTGATCTCACCTAAACTGGTCCTTAAATAAAAAACCAAACCAAGCTTGGATGCCTTATAATTCTTTCACCATCCCTTGAGGAATTTTCCTGTATCCACCCACCTATTGAGGGCTTCCTGAAGAAAACCATCTCCACCCCCAACCCTTGGGATTTTCTTGAGACCACCTCACCCAGATCCAAAACCTTTCGACAATTCACAACTCAACCAAGAATGAATCCCATCACACCATGTTTATCTATGAATTGGGAAGGCAAGGCTGAAATCACTATCAAACTAGGAAAAATCCATTCCAATGACAATAAATGAACAAATTAACACAAATTCATGCACCATGCATTCACACTTCAGCTAGTAAATCACACATGAAATCTATTACCTACAAGTCCTCTTGCTAAAGCTTCTTGATCCAATCCTTCCTTGATTTTCCTTTGGTTTCCTTGTCCTTCATTTGCATTCCTTTCTTTCCTTTAATTTCTTGTTTGCTCTCTCCTCTTGGTGTTCTTCTCCCTTTCTCAAACCAATTCCAAAACTAAACTGACAAAAGGCCATGAAATGATCCTCAGAAGATTTTTTATCATTAAGGCCTCCAATTTCTTCATTTTCCTCTATTTTTCTTCAATTTTCTCCTAACGCAAACTGTGTATCTTCACATTCCTTTTCTCCTTTTCCACTTTATTTTCATAAATAAATGCCAATTAATGCCTCTTTTACTTTTCAAAGCCTTTTCCAATTCCTTTGCCAATTTCTTTTAGCCATAATAAACCAAATGAACACCCACTAAGATGTTTTACCCAACGCGCATCTTGGAATACGTGTCTCATGACCTTGGTCATTTTGCCTTTATTAACTTTATTACATTAAATTTTAATTTGGAGTTGTTATAATGGACTACCAACTTAAGGGGCAGAATCTGAAACTTTATGGGAAGAATAGAATCAACACTGTATAATAATTGAAAAGGAGTAAACCTTGTGGAAGTCTTAATAGACGTTCGATATGCCCAAAAAGTAGGATAAAGCATGATGTGAAAATTGAAATTAGCTTGATTGATAGTCCTTTTTAGGATCGTTTTGAGGAAATTATTAGTGACTTCAACTTTCCCATTAGCTTTAGGGTAATAAGGAAACGAATGCTCCTACCTAAATCCCAATTTGGAAGCCAATTCAGAAATCATCTTATTTTGAAAGTGATTGCCATGGTCAGTGAAAATCTCTTTAGGGATACCAAAAAGTGAGATCACTTGATTGAAAAGTAAAAGTGATACTATCTCACCATCCTGATTGAAATTAAGCATAGCTTCGACCCACTTTGTAAAGTACTCAACCGCTACGATAATGCACTTATGTCCCTTGGACAAAACTGGATGACATGTCATAAAATATATTCCCCACTTAGTAAATGGGCCAATAGTGATGAAGGGAAAAAAAGAGCTGGATGAGCTATCATTTTCCGAGTATATACTTGGGGGCGGGTGGCATTTTTATTCACTTCAATGCAATCTTTGAAAATTGAAGACCAAAAATACCTTGCACGTAAAATCTTCTGAGTTGTTTACCAACCGAGAAAGATGACCTCCACAAGATCCATTATGAAAATAATTTAGAATTGACTCAACCTCTTCTAAGGTCAAATTATGTCTTAATATTGAGTCAAATCCTCAATGATATAGAGTATCACCAATAATAAGATAATTCCTAGAGAGGTGATGTAATTTTCGACGATCGTCCTTAGAAAAAGGCTGACGATACTTCGAATTATGGAGATATAATATGATGTACCCATACCAAGGATATTGTGAGGAGATTACAAAAATGTGTTCATAAGGAAACGATTCTTCATAACTAGAATCTCCCTCACAAGGCAATTCTGAAATCAATTATGCGAAAACCAAGGATTCTTTGATTTTGTTGACTCAAACTCAATATCAAATTCTTGCAAAATCACAATTCATTTATTATATTTTCCCCTGACTCGCCCACTAAGAATAAATTGAAAAGGATTGACATTAGAAACTATGATGGTTTCCTTTAATAAAATATAATGAAAAAGTTGCTAGAAAAAAAGAACTGCTGCTAAAGCCAATTTCTCAACATGAGAATATCGGGGCTCAGGACTGAATAAGCAATGAATTTTGATAGTAAATCACATGCTCTTTAAGGGTCTAATCTTCATAAATCGAAACCATACCTATGATTGATTCTTCCACCTCATCATACAAAAGGAAGACTCTACTATAATTAGGTGGACTAAGTAGAGGAGAATTGGTTAGTGCTTTTTTCAAAGCATCAAACAAGTGTTAGAAAATTCGTCCAAAATAAATGAAACTCCCTTCTTAAGTAGCCTCATAAATCCTTTTGTTATCTCAATGTAATTTACAATTAATCTATTTAAAAAATATGGCTTTACCTTGGAGACTTTGAAGTTAATGTGTATTAGACAAGGGAGGAAACTGAAGTATTGCCTCAACCTTAAAGGGATCAACCTTGATCCCCTCATTGGAAACTATGAATCTCAACAACTGACCTAATGTTACAATGAAAATGCACTTATGGGGGTTCAACCGAATTTTATAATGATGACATATTTAAAAAACTAAGCGAAGATGTTATGCATGTCCCTCTCTCTTTCAAGTGCAAGCAACTAAATCATCTAAATAAACTTCTATAATGTGCTCAATGTCATGGAAAGCATATAAGAATAGCCCGTTGGAATTTAGCTCTAGAATTTTTAAATCCAAAAGGCATTTTCCTATATGTGAATGTACCCTAGGGACAAACAAAAGTATTTTATGTTGATCTTTAGGACGAATTGTAATTTGATTGTATTTGGAGAATCCATCCATGAAGGAGAAAATTTCATTTCCATCACACTCATCAATAATTTGATATATAAATGGAGCGGGGAAATTATCCTTTGGAAATTATTTATTTAGATCCCTAAAATAGATACACACATGGATTTATCCTTGCTTTTTACCAACCAGGACAGGATTTCAAACCAATCAGTAAGAGGAATTGGGTAGATGAAACATTCTTTAAGTAGTTTCTCCACTTTTTCCTTAATAGCCACAACTTTCCTAGGGTTAACTAGTCAAATATTTTGGCATACTGGTTTTGAATTTTCATAGGTCTTTATCTCGTGTTGAACAATACTAGGGTCAATCCCAGGAATTTCCTCATAAGACCAAGAAAACACATTGTGAAATTATTTAAATAGGTTGATATAAATCTTTATCTCTTCAGGGGAAAAATCAACTCTAATGAAGACATTTTCTATAATGTTGGGATTCATGGAAATATTCACAGGAATAGTTTGTGAAATATTGGCCATATTACCTTTAACAAAAATATGTGTTGGATCCAAAATATTTAAGATCATATGAGAACTTCCATGAGAGGAGGAGCCAAAAAAATGTGTTTCAATGTTTCTTAAGTCAGGGAGAAAATAAGATCGATGATGTAAATCATCCCATGGTCTCTCTACACATGTTCTTGCTTCTAAAATTGAATCATCAAATGGAAAAACAATATCAAGACAATTTGTATCAATAGATGAGTCAATTTCCAAGATAGGTACCACATCATTATCCAAATCCTTTAGTGAAATATGGATCAGATTTGAATCTACAACACTACTAATGATAGATTGGTATGCAATTTTTACTATGGACATAGGGTATGCCATTCCAATCATCTTCACCCTTTCTAATGTGGTAGTAGGAGGAGGCAAAGTCCAAGGATCTAAAAACTAATAAGATCTAAAAGAACATTCACAAGGAACTACCTTGGATGATGAAATGGCATTGATGTGTACAAACAAAGGTGAAAGATCAAAAGTACCCATCAATGAGGAATACATTCCAACTCCCAAATTCTCAATAGGATATTGATAATTTCTAACCAATGGGACAATAAATTCAGAGGATGCATTAGGGTCGTTGGGAGAATAGGGTAGCTAATCAACCGTAAAAATTATCCCTTCACGAGGAAAGAATAATATGTGGAAGAGAGATGAAACAACAACATCCATCACATATACCCAATTCTGACCCAAAAAAAGTTTATAGTCCAAATTAGCATCAATTATCTCTACTTCCACATTAACTATTGCCCCCCCCCCCCCAAATCCAACTAGAAATGTGGGAAAAATCCTAGGAAGGCTATGAGAATGTCCATCAAATGCAATTACGAGCGTTGGAGAGGGAACCATTTCAGGAGATCCCATTTCTTTCCATCATGACATATGTAGAAAATTTGGTGCAGGTTAACCTGATAATGCAATATAAATAAAAGAAGAATACTATAACCTACTTATATTATCAATTTTCAGAAGCTTAAAGATCGAGATGAATAATATAACTAGAAGAAGAAGAATCAATGGCACAATACACATGAAAATACTTTGGGGAAAGCCTCAGCTAAAAACCCCACTATATGTATTGTCATGCAAGGTGGAAATACATAGGAATTATACAAAGCCTTAGCTCTCGCAGCTAGCCAGATCTCAGTACAATCCTCACAGATGCTCACAGGAAATCTTGGCTGCTCTACAACCTTCCTCTCTGCCCTCCAAGCTCCTATTTCCTTACGGTGTTCCTTTGGGATGATTCTCTCTTACCAAGTGGAAAACTCATCTACCAAGTGGATTATTACCTGATCTCACACACTGTCAGAACTGCACAATCCTCAAGGAATGATGCCTTGACTGCATGCATCAGTTTTCTTTATAGGAAAACACATGCAACTGATAGTACACTATCCTTGTCTTCAATCTCAACTGGGTCTTTCTCATAATAGACATGCATGAGTTCCTGATGAGGTAATCTTGAGTTAACTAGAGTAGCATTAGTTGAGTGCATGCATGCATCAACTGGCTGTTAACTCACCATTACTTCCTCAAATAGTTTGGAACTAATTTAAGTGGACTTAACTCAGTAAATTGAGTTAACTAATTACAACTCAAATATAACTCAATCTTATCTCCTTAATTTAAGGGATAACTCTTGTACGACTTTAGAAAGACTTCTAACTTGAATTTCTGCAACTAATTAATTCAAAATGAATTAATTAATTATTTCCAGCGAGTTGTTAAGACTAAATTCGATTTTAATTTACAATTTAATTCAAGGACAAATTAAATTGGAATATTCTTATTGCCATATTTCAACAACATAGACATCATGCATGTGAAACCTCCTTCATCAACCACGATACAAAATATTGTCTTGTTACAATCCGTAGATTTAATTTGAAAAGTAATATGATGAGGGAGTCTCTTTCTAGAATTTTGAGTACCAAATGTAATCAATAGAGATTTTTTTGTTTAAATACTCCAATCGCAATGAGTAATGAACTCCTTTGTGTTGGGCACATCTATAGTTCCTCTAATGTTGACATAAAACCGAGGCTCTAAGATAGATCTTCAACAATGGAATAGTTTTGGGTAGTCATAGCATATGGATTATAAGTCAATTCCTTTGAGGAGCCTTTCAACATCTAAGGTATAGATTCAACTATGAGATTCTCTATATGAAGATGTTCTTGAGTAGTAGAAGTAGTTTTACCCTTAGAGGATTCTGGTTCTCCATAATTTTGAGCCCTAGTTGAAATTTCAACATGAGTCTTAAGCATATATACATTCGATGTGGATTCCCCTTTTACCTAGGTGCCCCCTAAAGGGGTTCCAACATTATCATTCATGCCATTAAGTAATTTTCGCCCTTGGGGAAAAAGGTTGTTAATCATAACCTGGGTATTAGAAGCACCCTGCTGAGATAACAAGTGTTGAGCATCTTGAACCTTAGGGAAAAGATGAGTAAGATGGTCTCCACTGCATAGCTATCAAGGGAATATAATTTTCTTTTTGGACTCTTTCTTTTCCTCACTTGTGCTCTCATTGGGTTTATTTTCATTCGACTCTTTCTCTCCCTTATATTTCTTTGTACCATGTCCTTTCTTCTTCCCATCAGATTGTTGATTTCCTTTGGGATTAGAGGAATAAATGGAATTAACTGCATCAGGCTGAGAAGGAGGAGGTATGGATGGCATAGTTTGTTCTATGGGAGTAGATTGTAAAGGCAGTTGTTGCAATTGATTAACCAACAAATTAGTAGCATTAGCATCAATCAATCCAACAACACCATCAGCGTGAGGGGTCAATTTAGCTTTGGTGAGATCAATCGTAGATCTAGGAGCATCAGGAAAAATCTTATAAAAGAACACTAGACTGTGAAAAAATCAGTTCTAATTGTTGGACTCTAAAGATGGCATGCTCTTCTATGAACACTCTTGAAAGATGACAAAAAACCCACTAAAGTAGAAACTCATCAGGGATATAAAATTTGATCAACCTCTTTCTTCTCTACCACTCTTAAATGTGCTTAGAGATATTAGTAGCCTTATCTTATTCAAAATTGGTTAATAGTTCAGTCCCATCATCATACCATACAGACAACTGAAATTGATTAAGGAATATCATAGCCAACTTTCCAAACATAGAAAATGATCCCACTTTTAACTCAATATACCATTTTTACTCATTCCAAGTTAAGATGCAGTGAAAAAACCTCAACCTGATTGAATCATCAATGAGGGAGTTTGATGAGAACCATAAATGGAAAGTGGTTACATGGTCTACAGTATCTTCCCCATATTTCCACTCAAACTTATGTGCATCTAATGGAAGTGTTATAGGTATTAACCCCGTATAGAAATTCTTGCATACGAATTCTAAAAATAGAAAATAAACAATGGACATAGCATAAAACATAAAACAGATATACACAGAGATTTTCCCCTAGATCCCAAAACCGGGACTACCAGATTGATTTTCATTATATCCCTTTCAATGTTACAATACATATATATACATGCCAAAGCATCCATAAACCCCAATCCATTAACCCTGAATTAGAACATAATTGTAGTTCCCTTGACAAGATCTAAAAAAATACCGTGGACAAAAAACCATCATGCCTAAAACCATGTACAAAAACCATGCACAAAACCATAGATAGGTTCACCCACCTAATATAGGGTCCAAACTTTTTTTCCTTAGGGCACTACCCTAGACCCCGTAGAGGGGGACTAACGCCCCCCTCAAACCCCCTGATAGGGGGGGCTGCACCCCCCCCCTTGTGATCCCCCTTTAATTGTGCAAATAATATAGGACACACCCAACATTCTCCCACTTGTTGTTTTATTTCCACAAGAGATATTAGTCATTGGTCCAACCCTCCAATGCCCATTGTTTCTCTACACCAACGAAAATTCTTAGTGCTCATAAACTTTTTCAATGAATCTACAGTATTCTTCAAAGTGTCCACCTTTAACAACAACACCTTTTTATCCTCAACCATATCCCTTACAAAAGTGATACTGAACATCAATTTGCTTTGTCTTTGAATGATAAGAAGGGTTATTTGCCAATAAAATTTTACTTTGGCTGTCACTGTCTATCCTTATAAAGAAGGGTTCTTTCCCAAGAAAATTACACTTTGGCTGTCAAAATGTATCTTTATAGCTCGTTGTACTAACCCCATGCTTGTACACAATCTCTACAACCCAATTGCTTCCTTTCTTGCATGAGTGGTTTCCATGTATTCTTCCTCTAGAGTTGAAAGTGCCACTACAGACTATCTCTTTCTCATCCAACTGACTGTACCTCCAAATAGGTTAAACACATACTCACTTGTATATCTTCTTTGATCCAAATCTCCAACCCAGTCTGTATCAACAAAGCTATAGTTTTCCAAAACTTTGTCCAATATTGGTATTCCTTGGTAGCACGGACCATAATCACTAGTTCCATGAAAATACTTCAAATCCTACTTGATTGTTGTCTAATGCTCCTTCCTTGGTTTTGAAATAAACCTGCTCAATACTCCTACTACATGTGCAATGTCTAGTCTATTACAAACTACTGCATACATCAGGCTACTGAGTGCACTTGTGTATGGAACACGAGACATTTCCTCTTCCTCTTCTTGTGTCTTGGGACACTGTTCAACAAATAACTTTACACCGTCAGGAATAGGAACCTTCACCGGTTTACTATCCTGCATATTAAACCTCTACAATATTGTCTCGACATACTTCCTTTAGTTTAACCAGAGCTTCCTTTTTTCCTGGTCTCATTTATTTCCTTGCCCAAAATATAGTTTACATCACTAAGATATTTCATATCAAATTTGGAGGACAATTGGGTCTTCAATTCCTGGATAATTTCTTTGTTATTTCCAATCAACAACCTATCATCCACATACAAGATCAAATAAATAACACTGTCACCAATTAATTTAAAATACACACAATGATCTTCTTTGTTTTTAATGAAGCCAAGTTCCCGTATATATGTATCAAATTTCGAATACCACATCCTTGGTGACTTTTTAAACCCATACAAAGGCATTTTTAACCTGCATACCAGTTCTTTCTTACCCTTCAACGCAAAGCCTTCAGGTTACTTCTCTACACCAAGAGAACTTCTTAGAGCTAACAGATTTTGTCAATGCATCTGCAGTATTCTTCAAAGTGTCCATCTTTACCAGCAATACCTTTTTGTCTTCTATCATATCCCTCACAAAGTGATACTGAACATCAATGTGCTTTGTCTTTGAATGATATGCAGGGTTCTTTGCCAAGAAAATTGCACTTTGGCTATCACACTCTATCCTCATAGCTCCCTGTACTAACCCCGTACTTGAACACAATCTCTGCAACCAAACTACTTCCTTGCTTGCATGAGTGCTTGCAACGTATTCTACCTCTGTAGTTGATAGTGCCACTACAGATTGTTTCTTACTCATCCAACTGACTGCACCTCTAAATAGATTAAACACATACCCACTTGTATATCTTCTTTGATCTAGATATCCAGCCTATTCTACATCAACAAAGCCACGAATATCCAACACTCTATCCAATCCCAGTCTTCCTTGGTAGCAAAAACCATAATCACTAGTGTCACGCAAATACCTGAAAACGCGTTTCACTGTTGTCCAGTGCTCCTTCCCTGATTTTGACATAAACATGCTCAATACTCCCACTGCATGTGCAATGTCTAGTCTAGTATAGACCATCGCATACATCAGGCTACCGACTTCACTTGCATATGGAACATGGGACATGTCCTCTTCCTCTTCTTGTGTCTTGGGACACTATTCAATAGATAAATTTACACCTATAAGAATAGGAAGCTTCACCGGTTTACTATCCTGCATATTAAACCTCTACAATATTGTCTCAACATACTTCCTCTGGTTTAACCAAAGCTTCCTCTTTGCTCGATCTCTTTTAATTTCCATTCCCAAAAGATAGTTTGCAGCACCAAGATCTTTCATGTCGAATTTGGAGGACAAATGGGTCTTCAAATCTTGGACAATTTCTTTGTCATTTTCAACCAGCTACATATCATCCACATACAATACCAGATAAATAACACAGTCACCAATTAATTTAAAATACACACAGTGATATGCTCTACTTCTGGTGAAGCCAAGTCCCTGTATAAATGTATCAAATTTCTGATACCACATCCTTGGTGACTATTTTAACCCATACAGAGACTTCTTTAACTTGTATACCAGTTCTTTCTTACGCTTCACCGCAAAGCCTTCAGGTTGCTTCATGTAGATCTCCTATTCCAAATCCCCGTGAAGAAATGTTGTATTCACATCCATCTATTCTACCTCAAAATCAAAAGCAATAGCAACAGATAAAAATAATATTCTAATAGAAGTTAACTTGGTAATAGGAGAAAAAATATCACTAAAATCAATTCCCAACACCTGGGAATAACCTTTTTCTACCAACCGAGCTTTGTATTTCTCCACCTTTCCTTCTGCATTTGTCTTCTTCTTGAACACCCATTTGCTTCCAATGGGTTTCCTTCCAGCCGGAAACTCCACCAGATCCCAAGACTTATTTTTGTGCAAAGATGCCATTTCATCAACCATGGCCTCTTTCCAAAGTTTTGCATCCTCTGAAATCACTGCTTCCTTCACAGTTCTGGGATCATCATCAGTAACAGACAAAGCAAAATTTGAACAGAAAGTAGATGGACTATACCTTTTTGGTTGCCTTCTTTCTCGAACTAATCTTCTCACAGCTGGAGTTTGTGGCTCTTCATCTTCTGATTCCTCCTCTGGTACAGAGTCTGATTCTTCCTCCTTTATCTCAAACTCTATCTTCACAAGTTCCTTTGGTTGGACTTCATGTTTAATAACATCTTTCACCTCTCTGAACACCACATCTCGACTATACACAACCTTCCATGTGACTGGGTTCCAAAGCTTATAACCATTTAAACCATCCTTATACCCAATAAAGATGCACTTTTCAGATTTACTATCCAACTTGGTTCGTTTCTCCTTCGGAACATGTACATATGCATCACATCCAAATACCCTCAAATGTGAAAGAGAGGGTTTCTTACCAGTCCATACTTCTTGATGAGTCTTATCATCCAACGCTGATGAAGGTGACCTGTTGACCAGGTAACATGCAGTATCCATCGCCTCTGCCCAGAATTCCTGTCCTAACCCGACACCACTAAGCATGCTTCTTGCCCTT
>APFE030862643.1:13103-23893 GCA_000404065.3 Pinus taeda | reverse complement strand
AGTAGGAAGTCCATCGACCATACCTTTATTTTTAAGCAGGATGAGATCTTGTAGATTGATATGTCCAAATCTCTAGTGTCAGAGATTCTCAGTTGTTGATGTTGCTGCAACCATTGCCTGTCGTGGTATGCTCCTTGCATCCAGTCTATACAAATTCCCCACGCGTACTCCTGTTGCAACTGTCTCCAATTTGCTATCCTGAATGACACATCCATTCTTGAAGAATTGTACCTGCATGTCCTGGTCTGTTATCATAGAGACAGAGATCAAATTCTTTTTGATTCCTGGAACATATAAAACATTTTTGAGATGTTTGATATCGCCACTTGGTAGTTTCACAGGAATATCTCCACAACCTTTGATCTCATACCCACTATCATCACCCAAATAAATTTTGGATCCACATGCAGATCCTTCAAGAAACTCAAAATATTATTTCTTACCAGTCATGTGCGAGGATGCGCCTGAATCGACATACCATGTATTATCATCATCTCCTTGATGAGCCCCAATTTTGGTACAATTTGGGCTCATTTTGGCCTATTTTACTTGCTCAAACCATTCATTTTTATTTGCTTATGCATACATTTCTTAGTTTATTCATGTTGTTTGTAGGAAGAAGGTTAGACACTTTATCTACGTGACTAATGCATTATGATTCCAGGTTTTGGCATTAAAAAGGAAGCAAGAGACAACGAAAAAGGGGATAAGGAGACAATGAGGTGGCACTGCTAATTTTGTGGAGAGATGTCCACGATCTTGGGACATTCCTCGTGATTCCCACCAAGAACTCCGAGCTCCAATCCATCTCCCCTCCGAGCTTAAGAAGCAGCCAGCTGTCCTTCATGAACAGCAGTCATAAACTGTTCTACAGGAACAGTAGTTATGACTACCCTACAGGATCCGCAGTTAGACTCTAGTTGGACAGCCGAGCTCCTAAAATCAAGGGCACTTGGTGGATCATCGTTTTTGTATGAAGGCCTTAGCCTTAGATAGGTTGTTGAAACTCTCGTATTGCTATTGTAATTTTGGAGCACAGTTCAGTTTTTGTTCCTTTTTGTAAGCCAATTTGGCATGACATCAGATTATGAATAAAGAAGGAAGTTTGTGATCTAGTTCTGAGTTTCTTAAGGAGACTATAGCTCTCAGGTTAGGGCCCAACCTGAGAGCCATAGATCCCCTCTGTTGTAGTGTTGTTTCCATTTCATTTCCAGCACTTTAGTTTTCGTTTGCACATGCAATTCGAATTACAGTTTGGTGATTTGGTTTTCTTATGAGTAGGATAGATTTTGCTTATGGTGCAGTTGTTTCCACTTGCTTAGTGTAGCAGAGGATAGATACCATCAATTGGAGCTCCAGCAAAACGGTTTTTAAGGCTCACTGCCATCTCTCTTGAAGATTGGGGTGCAGTCCATAACTAGCCACCAAAAACACGCATTACTTTACTTGATGATTGCTGCAATACAGTCACGGTTTTGATTAGATGCTTCCTTGTCATTCACACTTACACACATACTTTCATCACAACCTCATACATATTTCTCTTCGCGTTTTGGATTGCTATTCATTGAATTCATGGCATAAGTAATTTAGGTTGATGCATTTTCGGTTTGGTGACAGTCATAATCATTTGTTTCATTTACACTCTGCTTTCTCGTTCCATTACCATCTCCTCCATCTTGATCACGCATACAAGCATATCTCCTCGACCTTCACTTCGTTCTGTCTCCCACTCCTCACGTAACTTCATTTCCCAACCTTTCATTGACGTAACCCTTTACCTTCAACATACTCCCTACACCCACTTCCCATCTCATTCCTCCACTTCTGAGCCATCACCAGCCTTATCCCTACCTCACATATCTCTCCCTACTATTCCATCACTCCTCCATCACTTCAAACCTTCACGGTAGGTCATCCTGTAGCAGTTTATAGACATCCTGTAGAAACCTCTGAGTATCCTGTAGGATCCCCTGCAGACATCCTGTAGGAGGCCATTCACTCGGTTGCTGAGCTTCTGAATGTGGAAAACCTTTGTGGATGGATGCTAAGGGTCCATAGGGACCTCACCTAGCCTCCCCAACCTGTCCCACGCTTTCCTTCCTTCTCCATCCCATCTGCACAACCAAACCCTAATTAGCACACAATCACAATCATCCCATCCACTTAAAGGAAAAATACAAAAACATGTCTTTTATGATGCAAGCAGTTTAGATCCATGCATTTTCACTTATCAGAGGTAACAACAGCATTGGTAGAAGTTTCCTTCACGTCATTTGCATTATAGAGGCTAGACTAGTTAAATTAGGGTTTCCTAGGTTTACATGCTTTGATTTGCTTTCAGTTCATTTTTGTCAAGTAGATTAGTCTTCTTTGAGCTAGCTTTCGTCCATCATTGATAAAGCTTCTTCTGTGAGCCCATAGAAGTTGGCTTGAGCCCTAGCGGACTTGTGCCAGCTGACCAAGTGACAGCTGCGACAAGAGCTAGTACTTGTGCATACAACACTGTCGCTTCCAAGTTTGTACGAACTACCAGGTTGATAAAACAAGAGACAGGAAGCCCCAGGAGTTGTAGCATGATTGCTACAATACTGGAGCTCACCACCATCTATGAATTGTGCATTAATTTTTCATGTAGAGCTACGAGGCATAGGCAGGGGATTCGAACCTTCAAGTCATCTCGCGATGGAATTACAAAAGAAAATATTGGAAACTTACTAGACAAATTCAGGGTTGATATCTTGAGCACACTATCCTCAAAGCTGGACATTTTACAAGCGAAATAGAAGTAGATGGAAGTAGAGAAGGTTATGTCCATTTTCTACGCTCAATGTAGGAAGAAGAACCCATTGAAGTAATGTCGACTGAATATTGTCGAGACCTTTGCGATATGTTAACAAGCTTATTCCACTAGCACCTGTCCAGCTCTTCTTGGGTTGAAGGTAGTTTTGTAGGGAGAAAATGAAGAGGTAGCTCAACTGTACTTCATGGGATCAAGGAAACCATGGAAACCATGCCCACATAACATGAATCAAGGTATGCCTTAAGACCCCTCTTAATATATTAATAATTTTAATTTTGGGCCACAGTCTGTACCTTTTTCACCTTCATGTTCGTAATCCTATCAATATTGAATGCCTTGGTAACCATGGTTCCCTCAGTCTGGTCCAACTCCTTCATGGTCCCAAAATTGGCATGGACCTCCTCCTCCTTCAGGACAATTCTCCAAGCCTATGCCACAACAATAGTTACAACTTCTTTCTAATGCCTCCACTAGTAATTGTCCTCTTTGTCCACAACTTCCTATTCAATACAACCCAAATCCAAACAATATGGGGGATCAACAAGCTGAGACACTTAACCATCCTGAATATAGTATTTCCACAATAGAATGTAATGAATTAAATCTCCATTTCAGTCTGATGATAAATACTCATACATCACCAATAATTGTTGAACATATTGATGATGAAGTTTCAGAACTAGTACCTAGGAATTCGGCTGGAATAACTGGGGATGAGTGAACACAAACTCCTATGGAACAATAACCTCTGTCTCAAACAATTGCTCCTAGAGGATGTCAGATTTGTCCACCTTACCTTGAGAGACTATCCTTCAGAAAACAGAGTCCTTGTCATGAATTTAACTTCTCATTGGAATTGCAAAATTTATTTTTCAAAATGTCATTACTTCAGGCTATGAGGGAAGTAGCGATTTAACCCAAAACGATCAAAGAATATTTCCCTAAGGAACCTAGAGGAAAACCAAATGATCCACTCACTATTCACATTATGGGAAAATTATCATCCATAATGTTGGGGAAGCCTATGCCTGTTAAGTATGGGGATCCAGGGAATCTAATTCTTACAGTACAAATTAATGAGGTTGATATCCCAAATGTGATGGTAGGCTTGGGCACAACAATTAATGTCATAACTTCTGCAACTGTGATTACCTTGTGGTTGCGAAACATTAAACCAACTCCCACCATCCTAGAGTTGGAAGACAGATCTACTATAAGATCGGTAAGGATGTTGGAATGTATAACCATTTCAATAGACTCATGGAAGTACCCTGTCAATCTTTGGTATTACATATCCAATCCCTAGCCGGTGGGCATCATTTGGTTTTAGGAAGACCATGGTTTGTGACCGCAGACACTTACATTAGGTATTGGTCAGGAAACATGGTCATATCTAATGGGGGAGCTACAAAGAATATAATCCTTTATCCCCCTGTAGAACCAAGTTCACTAGATAAACTAGGATTTACCTTAATACAAAATTCTCTACCTGTGAAAGGGTCTGAACTTGAAAACGAAGAAACCAGACCAATTCTTACTATTGGTGAGGCCCTTTGTTTTAAGGATGAAATTAAAAATGATGCCATTAGTAACTTTATTAGCAGACCCAAATCCATTTCTGATTCAACCCGCCAGTTATTAGAATATGTTAGGAGTTGTAATGTTCAAGAAGCCATTGAAACAAAGAGTGAAGTTGAAAATGTTCCTATAATTGTACACCATAACAATGTTCTTGTAGAAATTTAACTAGGGAAGATGTTTAACGTTAATTCTCACCTTTCGCCTTCCCAGTCTCAATGGTTACTAAAAGTCCTTTAGGAAGAGAAAGAAGCCTCCGCTTGGGAATATACAAATACGAAAGGAATCTGTACTGACTTATGTAATCATCACATATACATTAAAGAAGAATGTTGAATTGTTAGGAAACCACAAAGAATAATGAATCCTCCTTTAAAGAACATTTTCAAACAAAAATTATAGAAACAATTAGATGTGGGATTTATTTACCCAATATAAGATAGCCAATGAGTATCCCCACTAGTCATTGTTCCGAAGAAGAGTGGAAAGTGGCAGATTTTTTTTATTATAGGGAATTAAATAAAGAAACTCAAAAATATCATTTTTCCTTACCTTTTATTGACCATGTCCTTGATACATTAGCCGAAAAGAATTTCTTCGTATTTCTGGATGGATTTTGTGGGTACAATTAGGTCCAAATAGCTCATGAGCTTTAAGATAAAATTACCTTCACATGCCCTTGGGGAACCCTTGCATACCGAATACTCCCATTTAGTCTCTATCATGGACCCGCTATCTTTCAACGAGAAATGTTAGGAATTTTTCTGATCTAGTTAATGATAGTGTTGAAATCTACATGGATGAATTCACCTCATATGGGGATTATTTTGATGAAGGTATGGAAAATTTAGAGAAAGTACTTAAAATTTGTAAGTAAAGACATGATTATCATAGTACAGTGAAAGAAGGAATAGTGCTACGACAACTTCTTTCAGTTGTAGGAATTCAATTTGATCTTGCCAAGGTAGAGGTAATATTAAATTTTCCTACACCTAAGACACCAACACAACTATGTATTTTAATTGTTTATTCTAGCTATTATAGAGGTTTTATAGAAAAAATTCTAAGATAACATTTCCACTTTTTCAATTGTTACCTAAGGATGCATAGTTTGTGTGGACAGATGAATGTAGAACAATCAATGTGAAAATCAAAGAACTAGTTTGCACAACTCTGATATTACGTGGTCTTGACTAGAAGCTCCTGTTTCATATCTCTACAGATGCTTCTCACACAGTAGTAGGGGCAGTCTTGGGACAACAAGAGGACAAGAAAACGTACGCGATCTATTACGTTAGAAAGAACCTAACTCCTACTGAACTGAACTATACAATAACTGAAAAAGAGTTTTTGGCTACTATTTATGTTATTAATAATTTGTGTCATTACATCATAGGTTATCCCACTTTAATTCAGACTGATCATACATATATCAGGTATTTGATGAATAAACCGATAATTCATGGTTGTATTAAGAGATGGTTACTATTAATTCAATAATTTCGTATTATGA
The DNA here is from genome assembly GCA_000404065.3 of Pinus taeda. NCBI lineage: Eukaryota > Viridiplantae > Streptophyta > Pinopsida > Pinales > Pinaceae > Pinus > Pinus taeda. Next base: position 17,999 of record APFE030862643.1, on the reverse strand, counting down.
TGTAGATAAGCTAGGGAAAGATAATGTAGCTGTGGATTTCAAGTCTAGGCTAGATACCAGTGATGAAGGAACACCTATAGAGGATAGCTTTCAAGATGAACATATTATTTCAGTGTTTACTCACACTCTGTGTTACGCAAATATGGCTCGCTATCTCGCTACAGGAAAAGTACCTCAACACTTTCCATATAGAGAGCATTGAAAGATTATCCATCATAGTTCCCTCTATTCATGGATAGATGGATGCCTCTTTTATATACGACCTGATCAAAAAATCCACCATTGCATAGGTGAAGATAACATCTATGATGTCTTGAAATATGCTCAAGATGGCCCTTGTGGAGGGAATTTTGTAGATAAGTGAATAGGTCATAAGGTGTTACAGATGGGGTAATATTCGCCCTCTATATTTCATGATGCAAGAAAATATGTCAAAGGGTGTGATAGTTGCTAGTGGATGGGAAAAATTGGTTATTCAGATGAGATTCCGTTATAGCCTCAACTAGCTCTTGAGCCCTTTGAGAAATGGGCTATCAATTTCGTTAGGCCACTCAATCCATCTTCACATCAGAAAGTCCACATTCTGGCCTACACAGATTATGTGACAAAGTGCATAGAGGCCAAGGATGTTGTGAAAGAAATCTAATAAGTTGTCTCAGTCTTCTTATTCAAAGAAATTTTTTCTCAATATGGAACTCCAAGATAGATAGTTTCATATGGAGGGGTGTAGTTCACATAACATCTAATAGTAGGAATTACAAAGAAATATGGAATCAAGCACAGGGTCACATCTTCATATCATCCTCAGGTGAATGGTGAAGTCAAGAAAACAAAAAAAGTTCTTGATAATATCCTTATGAAGCCTGTATCAAACCATCATCGAAATTGGGCCAAAAATCTTCATGAACTTTGGACATATAGAGCAACATGGAAGAACACAACAGGATTTTCACCATATGAGCTTCTCTATGGGAAATCCCCTTTGTTTCCAATGTAATACAAAATTAAGAAGCTCAAGATAGGCCTTGAAGTAGGTTTGGATATTTCAAAAGCCTAGAAACACTGACTGGCATAGTTAGATGAGTTGGATGAAATTTGTTTGATAGTTGTCGAGAACACTACTACGATTCAGTAGCAACAAACTGAATGGCATGATAAATTATTTTAGAAAAAGGTGTTTCAAAGAGGAGATCAGGCATTTATCTATGACTCTTGGTTCAAATATTTTAAAGGAAAATGCTACTCTAAATGGATGGGACCATATGAAGTTGACACGATGTTGGATAATGGGATTGTTAGACTCATAATAATGGATGAGGAACATACTCCCTTGATTGTAAGTGGACATCTCCTCAGATTGTATCACCGTATAATTTCTAAAGACTCTTTTATTAAGCATATCTTATAATTTTGGTTTTGAAATTTTTAGTGCAGAGAACTCTTCCTCTACACCTCTTGCTTGATTAAAAAAAAAATACATATAAAACATACAACATACATACATTCATACATACATACATAATACGATATATATATATATTATATATTATATATATATATATATATATATATATTTGTTACTACTCTATCATTATTTTTCTTGCAGATATTTCACTGATACTACTACTCCACTAGCGTTGTTACTCCCCCGGTGTTGTTACTTTACAGATGTTGATTTCGTTTATGTAATCCACTAGTGTTGTTACTCCTCCAGTGTTGTTACTCCTTCACTATTGTTACTCTACGAATGTTGATTTTTCTAAGCGCTTCATTGGTGTTGTTACTCCCCCGGTGTTGTTACTTTACAGATGTTGATTTCGTTTATGTAATCCACTAGTGTTGTTACTCCTCCAGTGTTGTTACTCCTTCACTATTGTTACTCTACGAATGTTGATTTTTCTAAGCGCTTCATTGGTGTTGTTACTCCATTTATCGCAATTATCTAAGTACACTGGTGTTTTTACTTCTCCAATGTTGTTACTTTGTTCGTAACAATTCGGTCTAAGTACACATCTGGTGTTATTACTCCTCCAGTGTCGTTACTACGTTAAGGTAAGTCACCAGGTATGTCCCCGAACGACTTTGTAGATTTTATTGATATTTCACCTATCACATAACTAGATATGACCATGTACTGTCATCCCTTAGTTGGGGGGAGGTATTGTATTTAATGTTAAAGATGTCATATTTACTGGAAATGATGATCTGTCATTATCGTTATTGAACCTCATGCCAAGTCATACATTCCACGATCATTATTATGATCCCTACCATACCTTGCACATTTATCCATACACATTAGAACTTGAAATACATGCAATTTCATTGAATTACAGTCATTCCTAATGGGTTTTAATATTTTTTGTTATTAGCATGATCCATCATGGATTTTCCCCATAACAGTTTCCCTGATTTCCCTATCACCGCATCCTTTGCCACCACAATCCCTGTCATTGCAACTTTTTCGGCTAACAATCTCCTCAACATTTTTTCTTTCTACTCTAAGTGTTGCAATAGAGAAACTAGAAGAATGGGTGGGCAATTTATTAGACAAGAACCGGAAGACACAGTGTAAGTTTGACGCCATCTGAATGTATGGAAGGTTTTTCAAGATGAAAAATGGCACACCTATTTTGAGAGGTTGCAAGGATTCAATGGATTCGTTACAATCAAATTTGGATTGAATTTGGATGAGAATTATTCTAGATTCCATGGGTTGGACATTCCTATCACTGAAGAAATTATCTCGACTATCAATGGGTTTCTGTAAGGAGGGAAGACATGGTTCACCCAAAAATTGCCCTTACCAGAATTTTTGGAATTATTCTTGCAAGAAGGAGTAACCATGGTTTACAAGGGAAGGGGATATGATTAGAAATATTTGCCACATCCATGTGCCGAGGTCGCGTACTTCATTGTGCAATACATTACTTTCGAATGTCGGCTCTCTACCTTGTTGAAATACCATTTTAAACTTCTTGAATGCCTTTGATTCTATCATGTGAATTATCTTGATATACCATATTTTTTATGGAATGACCTTCATTTAATAGCATGATCTACTCATCAGTCAAGTCAACCATTGGTGTTCCTCACAAACCATAGGCCCATCAGGCTATTGGTGGTGCATCCCCTGTCACAGACTTTCATGGCTTGGCCATAATTCACTGTATTAACAGAAGATGAAATTGCATCCATGATGCTGGAAAGACAAGAAGGAGAATTCGTGGCAGAGGAAGAAGCCGCAAATAACGCTGCTACAAAAGAACTGGTGTTGGTTACCCAACAAAAGGAGGAATTGGCGATGGAATAGGCTACAGTAGAATCACCATTAGAGAAAAGGGTCATGAACGATGTTGTTACACAAGAAATAGCATTGACTCCTGACCTGGAAGCAAGAGAAATGAAGGTAGTAGGGAGTGCAGGTGACGCTGCTGTAGAGCCTCTAACTTACACCTCATCATCGACTATTACCTATTGTTTTTCATCACTTACCTCTCTCTTTTGCCTCATTTTCAATGTAAAACCACCCAGATCATTACATTAGATGTCATTAAGCATGCTCAAGTGAGCTTTGCTAATGTGTGACTGTTTTGTTTAGATTTTGACATATTTACAGGCATTCCACAGCCATCTGCCGATTCCGCAACCATTTGCTGATTCCGCAGCCATCTGGTGATTCCGCAGCCTTTTTGTTAATCTCAAGGTTCCATGTGTCATTTTGACAAATGAGCCACATGGGCACTTAGGAATCAAGGTGCTCGAGGTTCCTGTGCTATTTGTTCAGCCATCCACATCATCTGTACCTCCGGTCAACAAGGGTCAAGTTACGATCAACAAAGGCAGCTTAACGGTGATGCGTAAGCTGTTGGGTCACGTTAGTTCAGACGGTGACTTGTCCGTGTTACGCAGGTTGTGGGAGACATAATCCAACTCTGGATTCAATGCCCATAACGACCAAAACCTCCAGCTCATCCACGCAGGCTTATGACGTGTTATTTAACCTTAATTACACATGACAGTTAGTTATTTTTCAGTTTTAGCTGTACGCATTAGGATATCTTTCAGATGCCTATATAAACTTGCGTCTGCGTACGCTTAGATAACTTTTTAATTGCCGTGTTTTATGGACTTTTTATAATTTTAGTGCATTTCCAGACTCTGTTTTAATAGTGTTGTTCTAGCACTCTTGACTGTAATTTTCTGCACATGGAGTAATAGAAGCAGTGTTGTTCTGAAGTTTTCAATACCTTAAGTCTTCTTTGGGTTATATGAATGGAGAGCCCCTGTTCATGTTAATCTTGTATAGTATTTTATGTTCAGCATTTCCTTATTTCCATTCAACATTTCCTTTTCTTGACATATGTACAGCGTAATTTACTTTCATGTTATTTCATTTCTAGCCTTTATCTTAAGCTGATCAACATTGTTCTTTTGCAGGTTTTTAACCCGGGATTGCTTGTGTGTTTATGTATTTTCTTTATGTCTAGTGGTAGTTTCAGTTGACAGATTCAAAGTTGCTACCTTTTACTTTATTTTCATAGCTGATTTTTAGTTTCATTTCTCAAATCTGTCTGCTAACATATGAATGGTCTCTTTATTATAAATTGTCTATCTTTTAGAGATCAGAATACTAATAACTTGCAGCCGAATTTGGGTACTTTTTAGACTAATCTTTAACTACTTTCTAATCGTGCTTTACACAGTACTATGTGTTAGAGGCAGAGAGTTAGAAAGAGAAAAACATTATAACTAGTCTTTAAAGTAGGTTTTTCTCATTTTTTTATCATTTCTTAGACTTATCTTTAGCTACTTCCTAATCGTGTCTTACACAGTACTATGTGTTAGAGGCAGAGAGTTAGGAAGAGATAAACATTATCATTGGTCTTTTAAGTG
>APFE030862642.1:150700-161680 GCA_000404065.3 Pinus taeda | reverse complement strand
TTTTAGGGACTTAGGAGCCCTCAATTTATGGACATTTATGATTGGGGTTGAAGTGCCCAAAAATGTCTATAACAGGGTTGTATGGGAAGCTCAAGGTGTTACAGATGATCATATAAAGAAGGAAACATTGGTTAGTTCTCTGCAAGATCACACACTGACCTGGTATATTAAGCACTCTAATGATAACCCGAATTTTGGAGTGGCAGAGATCTAGACAACACTGAATAGAGAATTCAGTAGGCCTAAATCTGAGGTGTGGGTGATTGTGGGATTTAAACAAATCATGATACAACCAAGTAAGACACCTTGGCAACTAGATCAGAGGTTGAAGTATATAATCCATGAAGCCAACATGAATTTGACAGACAGATAACATCACGAGTGGTTTGTGGTTTCGCTACTGCCACACTTAAAGGTCGTGTTGTTGCAATAGAAGATAACCCGAAGGCCTTGGAGATTGCCATAAGGCTACATGAAAATTCGATGCAAGATACAAATCTAGGAGTTCACTAGATCCATGCATAGCTAAAGAATCTATGCCTTAAAATGCAAAGTCTGAAGGAGGACAAGACGGTTCAACCATAGGTGTGCGAGGAGGTATGGTGCTTGAAATGCAAGAGTCAGGGTCATGAAAAGGACCATTTCTCGGTCTTTGTGACCTATATTGCAGGAGGGGGATCGATACCTTTAGGCTAGAAGTTCAAGCAGCACCTAGTGCAAGGCCTGCATTTTGGTGCGCTATATGTCAGATAGTAGGAAAAAATGCCACGGATAACTTTAATTTGCTACAGAAGTTTGTATAGACACCACAACATTTGTTATGTAAATTTTGTAGGTCGGTAGGGCATGATGAGCATAATTGTAGTAGTTATGAATTGATGATGGATTGAACTCTAGCTTATAGGGTTCAGGCCAAAATGCGGCCCCCTAACCAGAGTGCAGGGATGGCACAGACAGGATTTCAGGGGCACAAAAGAGTTCAAGGCGGAGGAGGACCTGGCAGAGGTTGAGCACAATTGATTTGCTATAATTGAGGAGGACCAGGACACTATGCCCATGATTGCACTAACCCAACACGTCCATTGTGCAAGTATTGCATGCTCCTTGGTCATGAAATGGAAGATTGTCCTACGTTGATAGCTAGGATACATGACAAAGGGTTGCTACCACCTCTAACGACTTAGAACCTATAGATGATGAGGTCTGAGCCACGCGAAGAGGATCCAAATGTAAATATAGTGCTTAGAAGTGGAATCGCAATGGGAGATGACAAGGGAAAACAACTAGAAGATAGTACATGGGTTCACAAAGCTCTGGCGAAGGATGTTGAGTTTGATTTGTAGCATGCACGTGAAACCTTCATGGAGGCTAAGAAGAGCTTCATTGAGGCCTCGACCTCAGGAAGAAAGGATAAGCTTGAGCAAGAGATGGACCCCTCTATGCTCACAACTTTCTCGAAGACCTATATGAAGCTACTGTGCAATAGTAAGGCTGTGAAAGGGTTACCAGAGCTCATCAATAGATGCATTGGAATGCACCGGGTGAACCACATGTAGTACAAAATATTGGCAAGCATAAAATAAGAATGGTACGGGAGATGAGACTAACCACATAGATATGAGAGTATGAAATGGATCAGGTTATTTTAGACCTGGGGTTAGGCACGAACGTCCTACCAAAGTAGACTTTGGAATGAATGGGAAGGCCCATGCTACAATGGTCTCTAATTCAGCTAAGGATGGTGAATCAGTAGAAGATCATCCCCATGTGGTGTTGTATGGGGTGATTGTGGGTATTAAGGGAGCAAGCGCACTGGCTGATTTTGAATTAATAGAGATAGTGGATGACAGCAACCCCTATCTTGCACTCCTGGGAATTTAATGGGCTACTGATATGAATGGTGTAATCAATCTAAAGAAGTAGACGACAATCTTTGAGAAGAAACCGCTACATGTAATAATACCCCTAGATCTCGCTGAGGGATTGCGCTATACTGAACTAGTTCGTGATTATGAGAGCGATGAAGATATGGAATATCTATAAGATAATAACACGAGATAAATATTGGGTAAATCCCACCGCAAATGGACGTATTACATGGGATTGTGAGAGTTAGTACACTTTGGACTCTAATGAAGAGATAGAACACTAGCAAAATCAGTTACATAAAGTAACTATGCTGAATTGCAACATGATGACCTGATCACTGCACTGTGTGTCCTCAGAGGTAAGAAATCTACCTACCTATGATGGTCTGAATGAGGTAGATATATTTTTGGATGCATTCGAAAGGGAGGTACCAGAAAAGTAGTGCTTCTAGGAATTAGACTGGGCACTGCATGCTACGCCTACAAGATGGTGGGGTACGCATAAGGGAAGCTTTGATGATTGGCGCAAATGAAGGAGAATGATGAGAACAATATTCAAAATTCCTAATATGTGAATGACAAACAAGTATGATCAGCAGGATGATCTGCGTGTACATTTGGTCAAATGGACCCAGGCTTATGGATAAAAGCCCCAACCTGAGTGGGTGCACTTGTTCTGTCACACCCTGGATATTGTCCCAATGAATTGGTATGTAGAAACCAAGCTCCGCTATGGGATAGGTGAATGGGATGTCCTACGCGAGGGATTCATGATGATATTTAGTTTTGAGGACGGGTTTGGAAACAATGATGAAGCGCTACAATAGGTGAAAGCAACAATATTTAGGATACCGTAGGATCCTTTTAACTTGATTCAGCCTGAATGGGCTACTCAGCTGTGTCACGTGCTAGAATGTTATAATGTATCTTCTGAATAAGAGGACGAGGATCCGCGGAAGATTAACATTCTGAAAATTGAAGGTCACCACGAGGTTAAAGGACTGCAGATTGAGAACTCTGATATAACCGTGTCATTGAAAACAAAACAAATGAACATTGGTACGGAGGCAGGACCCAAATTCACAAAAGTTGGAGACTACTGGGATGACACAATGGTGGATAAGGTCACTAAATTTCTTCGTGAATACCAGGATTTATTCCCTACTAAGTTCACAGATCTGAAGAGGATAATCAGGGATCTAGGTATGATGAAGATCACATTAAATCCTGACGTGAAGCCAGTTAGATAAAGACCTTACCATCTCAATTTGAAATATAAGTAGAAGGTCTACTTAGAGCTAGACAAAATGCTCATGGTAGGCATCATTGAACCTGTGGAAGAATCTGACTGGGTAAGTCCCATGGTGGTACACGAAAATAAGCAAAAGGATGAAATAAGGAAATGTGTGGATGTTAGAAAGCTAAATGACACTTGTGTACATGATCCTTTCCCAACTCTATTCACTGATGAAGTGTTAGAAAATGTAGTTGACCAAGAAGCATACTCCTTCACTGATGGGTTCTCAAGATACCACCAGATCAAAATCGCGTCGGACTATAGGAGCAAGACAACCTTCGTGACTAAGTGGGGTTGTTTTTAGTACATTGTAATTCTATTTGGATTGAAGAATGCACATGCGATCTTCTCGTGCATAGTTGTTGCTACGTTCAAGGAATTTATTCATAACTTCCCGGAAGTATATTTTGATGACTTGACCATGTTTGGCCTGGTTAAATGCCATGTAGCAAGTTTCTGTTTTGTGTTCCTTTTGGGAACCTATTGGGGCATGTGGTTTGCAGACAGGGACTAATGGTTGATCCTATGAAGATAGTGATGATATTGAACTTGGAAGCACCGAGGAGTGTGAAACAATTGCACGCTACCCTGGGACATATGGGATATTACAGAAAGTTTATCAAGGGCTATGCTGAGATCACTACACCTATGGAGAAATTGTTGAAGAAGGATGTCACATTCTATTGGAACAATGACAGTAATAAGAGCTTGGATATATTGAAAGAAAAGATGGTCAATGTGCCGATTCTATTCTTTCTGCATTGGAAGAAAGATTTTCATGTACATGTCGATGCGTCATGTATAGCGTTGGGAGTAGTACTGACACAAGCTAGCAGAGAAGGCTTGGACCATCCTATTGCATTCGCAAGCCAAAGATTATCCAAAGCAAAGAAGAAATATTCCACCACTGAGAGTGAAGGGCTAGCTATAGTGTATGAACTATAGAAGTATAGGCATTATTTGTTGGGAGGGTGTTTTAAGATGTATACGGATCACTCCACACTAAAGTACCTGCTCAATAAGCCTGTGTTGGGAGGGAGAATCTCTAAATGGCTATTATTGTTCCAGGAGAATGATTTTGAAGTTATTGTGAAGCCAAGACGACTGAACGCGGGACCGAACCATCTTTCATGCATCGAAACAAGGGAAGAGCCCACTAATTTGGAGAAGGGATTGCCTAACACAAAACTATTTGTAGTGCACATTGCGGATAGTCATTTTGATGATATAATACATTTCCTAATGATAAGTATTGCACCAAAAGGATACATTGTCCAGTAGAAGAAGGAATTAGTAGTGTGCATGGAAGATTTCTGTCATTGTTGGGCATTTGTAAAATATGGGGACTGATGAGATATTGCAATGGTATGTACCTGATTTTGAAAGAAGCAGCATCCTTGCAGACACTCATGGGGGCCTTGCCGAAGGACATTATGTAGGAAGAGAAACCACGTAGAAGATTCTACACGCAGGGTTGTGGTGGAAAACCCTCCATCAGGACTCGAAACTGTATTGTAAGGCATGTGATGTGTGTTAAAGAACCAACAGACCATCACAAAGGGATGAGATGCCTTTGAATCCACAAATCATGTTGCAACCCTTTGAGAAATGGGTGACAGACTTTGTGGGCCCCATTTGGCCCCAAGGAAAGATGGCAGCAAGGTACATTATCACCTTGACAGAGTATTTGACTCATTGGGCACAAGCGCAACCTGTGAAGGATTGTACGGGCACGACTGTCACGAAGTTCCTATTTTAGAATGTACTAACATGATTTGGCTGTCCAAAGATCTTGATGATGATCATGGTAAGCACTTCCTAAATGAGATGATCAGCATGCTAATGGAGGAATTTTAGGTATATCACTAGAATAGCAAACCTTATCACTTGCAAGCTAATGGGATAGTGGAGGCATTCAACAAAGTGCTTGAAAATGCATTGACCAAGGTTTGGAATGCTCAGCGAAGTGATTGGGACCTACACATACCTGCAATATTATGGGCTTATTGAACGACATGCAAGAATTTGACTGGACAAACCCCCTTTAGGCTCATTTATGGGGTTGAAGCGGTAATTCCTATGGAATATATCGTACCTAGTCTGCACATATCAGTGCTCATAGGTATACAGATCACAGAGCTCCAGAGGAGAGGCTCGCACAATTGGATGAACTGGAGGAAGAAATATTTTTAGCTGGAATTCACCAATATGTCCAAAAGAAGCACGAAAAGCCATGGGATGATCGACATTTTCACCAACAGGTCCAAAAGTAGCACGAAAATCCATGGGATGATTGACATATTAAGCTGCGCACATTTAAGGTAAATGACCTAGTTTTGTTATATGATAGTAAGTTTGATAAATTTCCTGGAAAATTCAAAATGCGCTCGTTAGGGCCCTAGATCATTAACGAGATTACTGATGGAGAAGAGGTACAACTGGTCAAATTAAATGGAGAATCCTTCCCGAGAAAAGTGAAAGGCAGTCGCTTGAAGCCATACACCAACAATTTGACCATGTGACTAAATGGAGGTAGCATAGTATTCGTGCTCGAGGCAATTGAAAGGAGGCGCGGGACTATAAACTACATTTCCTAGGTTGGGGAACTGTGCAATTGGAGGATGGTGAAAAGTAAGGAAGTGTCACTGGGTCCGTGGCATTGCAGAGGGAGTTGAACTACCTAGGGAGAAATTCCACATGATGGATGGAAAGTGACTGTTATAATCACTATTCATGAAAAGACGACAGAAGTGAGGCCAAATGGAGTAGACGACTGACATTTAAGGTGAAATTTATGCCTAAGATCCTTGAAAATCTATTGTCGATCTGACATTAATGAACTGAATTTGGGGGGAATGGTCAAATATGAATTCAAAAAGCGCTATAAATTACAAGTGGTTGTCCGGCAAAAAACACTTGGCATTTTGGGAATTGAGTTGTTGAGCTCTCAGGTATCCATGAACCAAGAATTCTCCTAGACTTTCAAAGAGACTCCTGAGTTTGTGAACTTACCAGAGACAACACGAGCATTGTTAGAGAGCATTATGTCGACACCCGAAGAAGTTATAAATACTGAGCAAGTAGTAGATGAGGCAACACATGAAATGGACATAGAAGCAAAAGTAGTTGCTCTGGAAGTGGCTAAAGTATTGGCAGAGGTCCCTAAGTCACCAAGAATGCCAAGATCAAAGCCAACCCCAACCAAGGAAACCAGGAGGTACAAGAAGGGAAAGAAGCCTACCATACTAGTGCATGCATCACCAAGGAAAAACCCACTACACAGGAGAAGGGCAAGGCCATAAACTTAGAGCCAGAGGAGGAGGACATTGAAGACATCCCGATGGACGATGAGGATGTGGGATGAAGTGGAGGAGGTTGAAACCCAGGGTGTGGACCCTATTACACAATTGCCGGAGTATGTCCCTCCATGCAAATCTATGTCCGAGGTCCCAAAGGACATTCATGAGAGTAAGACCCTCCTGCAAACTACTCTGCTACCTGATGAAATTGCTTTTGATGGTCCGCGTTTGGCACAAGTAATGATACTAAAGCTTGAAGACTGGGACTTGGCAGACCACGAGAAGTTTCCACACCTGGCGACCAAGTAGTTGATGTGCCACATCATAGATAAAAATACGGGAATGACATCATTGGAGTCACGGAGGTGGCTAAAGGGGGTAGAGAAGGCAGGATTGCTTAACCTACTCTAGGTGTCGCACTACAACCACACCCCAGTGATAGTTTTGGTCATCAAGCAACTGTTGTGATTGGTGTATGATGGGTGTCTATGGTTGGAGGAGCTGATACCCATCACAAATAGGTTGATTCACTGAATAACGTGCCTGTTGTATATAGGTGAGAATCCGACGATGATCTTTGGCGGTAAGGGTGGTGAATAGGCTCTCGCAGAGTCAATGAAGTAGAAATTTAAGGTGGTGAAGAATCCACATGGGTACGCTATCTCCAGCATCTATGACCTTGATGTGAAGGTAGCCACATAGATCCTTGAAGGCAAGGTGATGCAGAAGTGCCACGCCGATGATGTGTGGGTGCTTGTCGTCGCTCTCGCACAACAGTGAGCAGAAGGTGTCTCGTTTAATTGGTTAGACTACCTTCACGGAGTGTTCCTGGTGAACTGTCGCGAAGCATAAGAGCTCAACAAGACATTCCACTATGTGTGGCTCTTGTTGTCGATTGTGCTGGTAGCATGGGAGCTACCAGAGGATAGCAAATTCCCTTTGGTTGCACCAAACCTCCCTAAAGCAGCGAAGTACGCTTTGTTGTGGGTGACCAAGGATGTGCAGTGAGTTCGAGATAGCAAGATCTTTTGGATCTTGATGGAGATGACTATCAAGATGGCCATCAATCGCAAGCTACAATTGTTGCCCATGATGTACGCTAACCTACAGAGTATGCCAAGTTCAAAGCTGGTTTCCATCAAATCTCCATCAAGGCATGGAAGGACCCTGCGCAGAAGTGGTATGACTTACCATATTTGGCCATGCATGACACCATTGATGGAGTGCTTGATCAATGGCTGGCAGAGTGGCACACTGCCATGAACTTGGCAGTGGGTGGAAGAAATTCCATGGCACAGAAGAAGAAGGAGGAGGAGGCCAAGCTGAAGAGGCGTAGCTGGATGAGAAGAGGAAAAATGAGGCCACTAAGAAGGCCTATGTGGAATAGGTAGGAAAGCAGGAAGGAAAATAGACAGGTGACACAAAGCGGGGCTCTAACAAAGGTGCAAGGCTGCCTTCACCTAAGATCGAAGAGGAAGACACAGAACAACATGGCGCAGACCCTCAAGATACATCCGCCCACATTAAGTACCCAAGAGAGCTAGAGATGGGAGGATCTAGAAAGAAATCCAAGGTGACCAAGACCTCGCTAGACCCTATGACATTGACGGAGGGTGACTTACATGATATCGGTGACACAGTGTGGAGGTCCTGCAACAATTTGAATAACAACAACAGATCATCCTAGGGGTCATCCAGACAGGGTTGCAGAAGTTGTAGACCCACATGTCGCAGGCTCATATAGTGTCCACTAGCTTGGCTTTCAGCACTTCAGAGGCTACCGATATGCTGCACATGAAGGTTTCCAGTGTGATAGTGCTACCAGATGGAGAACTGACCATGGAAAATTAGTCTCACAAGCTTACTGTCATTGCCTTGAAGGGAGTTGGGCTGAACCTAGCAGCGCTTCCATGTGAAGCACTACACCTCTTGCAGGATGGAGTAATTACACAACTGAGGGCCTAAGAGCGCCACGCCATCCAAGTGATTAGGAAACAACATATCTGTTAGTGTCAGTCTTTGCAGCCTTCCTCCAGTGATCAAACATGATGTTACAAAGTGATTTTGAGGTGTTGAGGTCAAATTTTGTCATTTTAGTGAGTCTTCAAGCAAAATTTGGTCACTATGTATTAGGTCTAGGGTTTTCTTTCACTCCTTTCAAAGTTGTCCAAATGTCGGTCCATGTCACCATTCAGCTGAGTGTACCATCATTCAAAGGGTTTTCATCATCATGTCAAGTTCCATTGGGTCATTTTACAACTTGTTCAGGCTTCAGTGGCACCTAGGTAAAGTTCATTTCACTCTCCTAGGGTTTTGAAGGTAATTTATCTTGGATGGTCAAATCATTAGAAAAGATTGTATCCTAATTTTCATACACCTTCCCCTATCCTTAATGTACCTTATTAAACACTTCCCATCACTGAGATCCTCCAAATTCCTCATTTTTCCACAAACCCTAGTTTCTTGCTACAACTTGACAATATTCTAGGTTGGGCCTGTGTTTAGCCCTTTTGGACCCTTTTCCCTCACTCAATATTTGAAATTCCACTTTCCCCTACTTCCTAACATCCCTCCCTACTTCCCAAAATTTTATCAAGAATTTAGAAGCCACTTATCCCCTTCATTTCACTTCATTTCAACAAATCCCCTGTTCCACACATCGGGATAGGTTTTACTCCAATGATGTTTCTCGGCAAGAAACGATGAATTTGGGAAAACTGAGAGAGGTGTTTTTCCACAATATTTCAAGGAAGAAAAACCTATTTCACGTTTTACACAGGTGTCATGGTTTTAGAGAAATGTCAAAAATACAGTTTCCTCGGGAGAATTGATGCACCTCTAAAGTGACCTTGGGAAAATCACGTTTTCTCCTATCTTGGTTGGCCAAATGACTTGCTTGATGAGTCAAATTATAACTAGACAAAAATATATTTCCCATTAGCTCTCATGAGCTCAATTGGGAGTTGAAAAATACCTTCAAAAGTTGACTACAACAGGAATCTGCCTTTAGGCAGCCTCATTTTGCATATTTTGACTAGTCTTGAGAGATTTGATTTTTGAGAGGGAAAGTGAACTCCAAATTGAGAAATTATAGTTGGGTTGGAAATTATACTGAATAACCTTTCAAACAAGCTGTCCCGTGCCCAATTTGGACACAGGGAAGGCCTCCAAAAGTCTCCTGAAAAATGCGTTATGTATAGGGTTTGGAGGCACGACGCATAGAGCTAGAAGCCTAATTTCACTCACAAACTCTCCCAAATTGCAAAATTTGCTCAATATTCTTGTGTTCAAGTAAGTTAACACCTCCATATTTCCAATGTATGATTTTCCATCAGTGTTTATGGTGTTTCAATAGGTTAAAAACAAAACCCTAGTTCCTTGCAAAGTTGTGTTGAGAAAATTGCCTAGGGTTTGCAAAATTGCAGTTTTGCTGCCCTATCCCCATTTTCATTTTGCCCTCACTAAAATTCACTCATATTACTTTCCCTCTCCCCTTTCATTCACACTCAACTATCCCCTTATCCCTAAAACTACAAACCCTAATACCTAATCCCACTATTCCCAAACCCTATTCAAATATCCCCAAACCCTAATTGTTATCCCAAAGCCTAAATACTATTCCCTAAACCCTTTCATTCCCCAAAACCCTACAACTAGCCTCAAATACTCCCCTCATCAGTCCCACTCATCCATGGAGCTCAAACACATGCAAGCAACTGGCAAGTTTCTAAGAGAAGGAAAACCAAGTCGACAACACTTGAAAGGGAAATTCAAATTGAGCGTGAATCTTGGCTTGAGAGGACAAAATTGCACTTGGGAAAGGATGCTAGAGAAGACCAACAAAGAGAAGACATTGTTGAGGCACATGGCCTACCATTACTTGGTGAAAAACAAAAGTTGCAAGGCAAGAATCAGGAGCTTGAAGGCAAAGTTGAAAAGGGCATCGAGGAGGCAAAAGGAGCATGATAGACTTCAAATATTGGCTGAGGCTTCCTTGGCCCAACACAATGCTTGATGGAGAAGACTCAACCCAAATTTCAAAAAATTTGGAGCACATTTTGCATTTTTGAGATTTTTGGGCTAAAACACAAAAATTTCTGCTCTATGCGTCGTGCCATGTGGCGCTCGCTTTTGCTAGGAGACTCCAAATCACAAAAACTCAAAACTTTTGGATTTGGCATGGAAAATTATGTTTGCCTGCTTATGGCCAAGAAATTTGAGCAGGTTTTGAGCCCTCAAAAAGGTCAAAAACACTCACAAAATGACCTTTCTGCCCTTATTTTGACACACAGGAAGCAATGTTGTGAGAACTGAGTTTTGGAGGGGCAAATGGAGGCCAAATTGAAAAATTCCATTTGGGTTGGAAAGTAGACAGGAAAACCTTTCCGGAAATCACACTTGGTGATCCAGGTGGATGTTGGTGGCCACCCACCTATCCCATTTGGACCCCCACAATTGTCTCTTTCAGCTTTTTCAGTTTCCTAAATTGTAGCACAGTTTACTATTTTTAGCAGTT
>APFE030862642.1:116951-148912 GCA_000404065.3 Pinus taeda | reverse complement strand
AAGCTACCATCGCCCTAGCTGGTTTATTTCCATTTCTGGTTGTAAGCATATTTCGTATTTTCCATTAATGAAATGAAGTATTATTTCCGCTGCATCTCTTTATTTATGGTTATCGCATCTCTGTATTTATGGTTATCTCTGTAATCTATTGCGTTCCTATTTAAATCCGGATCACTTGGAGCTAATGTGGACACTGGGAAGGCCTCCAAACGTGGGTCCAAAAAGGTGTTATGCATAGAGAATCAAGCGCGGCACATAGAGAAAATTTTGCCAGTTTGACCAAGTATTGCTATGTTTTTCGCCCAGCTTTGGCCAGTTTGACTTTTTCATCCTCTTAATGTCAAATTTGTGATGTAATTTCATGTAATTGATGGATCGTGATGTAAATATGTCAAAATTTCACTTATGGAGGTAGATTCATTGGTTAAAATGTTGTTTGCAACTGAATGAATCAGTTCCCTAGTTTTTAGAGGCATGTTGTTCCACTGCCTAATTTGTAGTTCTTAGTTTAGATTTATTTGGAACAGATCCTAAACATGTGAGCTCGACCCCTAGAGGCTAGGATGAGCTATGTTTTGTCTATATTATGTGGTTTTTTAGTCATTAGCATGGTTGGACTCTTGAGAAAGTAAAGAGCTTCATTGTACACTCATATCAACATTTTGGCTAAGGAATTGAGACCAAGGTTTGCAGTACTCTTTCGGATCCCTGTGGCATTAGTTTTGGTACAATTATTTCTTATGTATTTGTGAATTTATTCATAGGTTATTTATATCATTTTTCTCTTATTTCCTCTCAGCTAAATCAAATAAGAGTGTAAGTATAATACATTGAAATTGCGGTGCTCTACTTGAAGTTTGCTTTAGTTTTTCATATTTTCAACTGTTTGGAGAGGATCCATGGCTTCTCTTGCCCTCTTCAACTCCTCCTTTTTCTGATCCATCCATCTCACTTGATTTAGAGTGCCAAATACAGTTTCCTACCTTGCCCCATTGAGATCCCTGCAAGACTGAACCTCATTCCCTGCACCCAAGATCTACCTTTCCCTTAGAGCCCACAAATCATCATTTTATTCAGTCAAACTCCTTTTCACCTATACCTAGCCTAATATCAGTATCTATATCAGTCAATCTCAAGCCCTTAGCGATCATAATTCGCTGAGATTGACCTGGAGAGAGCCCTCTCCTAACCTAGTAGGGCTAGCTACCATGCTGAGCGTGGTTTGATGTTGGCCCTGGATCCTACCTTCTCAGCCTGAGGTAAATCTAGGCACTAACATAGTGGTGAACATACTGGGGAAGAAAGTTGATTTTCATTGTTTGGCTTTATATACTACAGAAGGAGCCTGGAGTTAGCCAGGTAGCCTTCGAAACGCTTTTGCTTTGCATTAGCGAAAGTAGATGAAAGCTGCTTCAGTCAATCTTCGGTCTAGTTTATAAATTGAACATCTGATCTAAATGATCACCACAGTACATGTATCAAGTTCAGATCTAGTTGTTGATGGTCGACAACAATCAGACACCAGAAAGTCGGAAATCATTCACTTGGAGATTCCAAATCATTTTCGAGATCAGATCCAAAGAATCCACTGGAGGATGAAGCTGACCAACAAAAACATGAAAGGACAATATGGACAGATTAGCTATTCAAGTTGGAATTTCATCCAAGACATTTTGTTCTTTGTTGTAAATTATTTCTTCTCCTTTCCCGAGAATGTCAAGAAGGCTTTACAAAGTATACTATGTTTGAGAAAAGATCCTCAACCTGCATTTGATTCTTTCCCTTTGAAGATTTTAAATACCAAAGATTTGCATGCCTTTGAGCTTGATCAAGACCCTTCTTCTAAATCTTATGACCATCTTCAAATTGATGAGCCTCAAGAGACCAAGACTGATTCTACAGCTTCTGTACATACCCCACTACCTTGTAAAATTCCAGATTGATACAAGCCTCTGATTTTACCTCCTATATTCCATGCTTTCCCTAAAAATCATGATCTATATCTACCAAGATTTGATGGTTAACACGACAACATCATTGCTGAGAGACATGTATTGAATTTTGAGTCCTTCCTTGACCTTTTTGAAGTTGATGAAGAAGATGGCAGTATAAGGCTTTTTGCTCTTTCGTTAAAAGACAAAGTCAAGAGTTGGTTCAAAACTTGCCTGATGCAAGCATCTCATATTTATAGCAGTTCGTCAAAGTTTTCCTCGATAGGTGGGTGGTCAGACAAAACCCTTTCTTGATTATAGAAGAGTATAACCAGCTGAAAAGATTGCCAGGGGAGACAGTACAACAATGTTTTGATAGATTTAACCAAGTTTATTATTCGATGCCAGTTAATATAAGACCTCCTCCTGGATCTGCTCTCTTGCACTAACCGGGTGCCTTTGATCTGGAAATGGAGTTTCAGCTGAGGGAAAAGAATCTTGAAACACTTGAAGAGATACAGAATAGTGCAATAGATGTAGAGGCTCATTTGCTGATCCAAAGGGAAAAGTTGAAGGAAGAAGGGATGAAAAACATAGATCCGGATGAATCGACATCTCTAGAGGTAAAGCTTGACATTTTGGTAAGTGCAATGGAAGAGATGATGCAAAAGATCACTGCAAGGAATGAGTATAATGTTCAAGCCCATGGTTCGCTAATTGAGGAAGAACAAGTTGTTGATCCAAAACATCTTATTTCTTATCCCAGTTGTCATAGATCTGATAATGATTATTTTATAAATCATCTTGGAGAAGAGAGATCTGTTGATATGACATGTATGCTTGACGATGTCTTTTATACTGACGATTTGCCTCAGTTTGATCAGTATGATGATGATTATGTTCTCCAAACAGAAGCTAATCTTGCATACAAATCAGTAGCTAGTTTGTGGGAGGAGGAAGTTCATTTTCAATAGCTCGAATACAGTGATCAGCCGATGCATATCAGCTATTACAATGATGATGAAAGTGCAACAAATTTTGAAGTGAAGGGTCTTTGCCTTTTTGTTTTGCTTTGTTTCAGTTCATCAGAGACAACATTCATGCAATCAGAAATCAATTGTCGACAAGCTTTGATCTGGACCATCTTGAGGTCAATGAAAACCTTGTTCAAGACTTCTTATATCCAGATTTGCAGCCCCCGAATACCATTGATTGTCAAGTTGCAGATGGAGACTTGGAAGCTGGCACATATGATCAAATGATGCAAGATGATTCTATACCTTTATGTTTTGAATCATTTCAGTTTTTGAAGGAAAATTTGCATAGTATATTTTCAGTAAAGGATGAGCAGCCTGTAGGAAATCATGTAATCTCATCAAAACCAATAGAAAATAGGTTGCAATAGTCTTTTCAAGTTTTTCATGATCCAATAGCTGATGTATTGGATGATGTCTGTAGTCAAAGTCCTTCTCCTATCTATGAGCTTACTAAAATTATTTATGCAAACTTGATCCGGTAGCCGGTTTCTTTGTCATTTTCAGTAGGATAGGGTACCATGGCTAGAGGTGTGTGATGAAGTATGGTGTATAAAATCTAAAGTTCAGGGTCATGATAAGGATCACTGTCCAATATTCACAAACTATTTGGCAGGCGGGGCACCCATATCATCGAGACCAATGGCATAGGCAGGGCTGAGTGCGACACCTGCGCTATGGTGTCAGATAGGAGGAAAACACACGACAGATAACTCTCATTTGTTGCAAAAGTATACATAGACTCCCCAACATCTGTTTTGTAATTTCTGTAGGTCAGTAGGCCACGAAAAGTGTACTTGTCACAGTTATAGGTTAATGATGGGTCGGACCCCAGCCTATAGAATGTAGATAGAAACACGAGTCTTTGACCTAGTGGCAAGCATGGTGCATGCTGGATTTCAGGGGTGACGACGAGGACAAAGAGGCATGGGACCAGGAAGGGGCCATGGATAGTTGATTTTCTACAATTGCGGGGGACCAAGGCACTATGCCCATAATTGTACAAACCCAATGAGAATATCTTGTTTGTACTATGCTCAGTTTGATCATGAACCAGTGGATTGTCCTATGTTGATCACATAGATGCACGAGAAATGAGTACTCCAACCTCCTCCAACTCAGAATATCCAAATGATGAGGTCTAAAACATGCGAAGAAGACCCAATGTGAACATGATACTCAGAAGTGGCACAACCATAGGGGAAGATAAGGGGAAGTAGCCTGAGGAAGATACATGGGTTTGCAAGGCTCCTACAGAGGAACCTGAACTTGACCTAGAACATGAAAAAGATATGTTTTTGGAAGCTAAGAAGAGTTGCACGGAGGCCTCTACTTTAGGTAGTAAGGATCAACCAGAGCCAGGAATGGATCCTTCTATGCTCACTACCCTTTTAGAGACATGCATGAAACTGCTGCATGACAATAAGGCAGTTAAGGGACTACAAGAGTTGATCACTAGGTGCACAGGGTCAGGGGAACTGCATGTAGTCCAGAAACTGGGAAAGCATGCATTACGCACTGGGAGGGAAATGAGATTGATGGCACAGATTGGCGAATATGAAATGGATTAGGTAATCCTAGACTTGGGTTCGGATGCAAATGTATTATTGAAGCAAACATGGGAATGTATGGGCAGGCCCACATTACAATGGTCCGCTATTCAATTACGAATGGCGAACCAATAGAAGATTCTACCCATGGGGAGGTTCCAAGGGGTGACAGATGATATTGAAGGCGCGAGCATATAGACGGATTTTGAGGTAATAGAGATTTTTGATGACAACAATCCTTATCCCGCATTGCTAGGGATAGAATGGACCACTGATATGAATGGGGTCATCAACTTGAAGAAGAGGAAGATGATATTTGAGAAAAATTCCCTACATGTAGTAGTTCCATTAGATCCAGCCGAAGGAACAAGATAATGAGTTGGAACCTGTGCGCGATGATGGTAGTGACAATGAGTTGGATTATATCTACAAGATAACTTCATGAGATCGGGATTGTGTGAATCTGACTACAGATGGAAGGATCTTGTGGGAGCATGCAAGTTCCTGTACCTTGGATTCCGACGAAGAAGATGAGCGTTGGCACAACCAGTTGAACAAAGTAAAAATGTTGAATTGCAACATGATGATTAGATCATTGCATTGCATAAAAACACAGGCCCGAGATATGCCAACATATGATGGATTGACAGTGGTGGATGAATTCTTGAGAAAGTTTGAAAATGTAGTACCAGAACAACAGTGGTTCGATGCATTGAAGTGGGCGTTGCACGCAACACCTACGCACTGGTGGGGAACACACCAAGGAAGTTTTGAGAATTGGCACATATGTAAAAGGATGATGCACCTATGATTTGGGAAACCACAACTACGAATAGAAGATAAATACAATGGACGAGATGACCCACATACACACCTCGCGAAATGGACCAAGGCCTACGGAGAGGAACCACAGCCTGAATGGGTACATTTATTCTACCACACCTTGGACATCATACTCATGAACTGGTATACTGAGATGGAACTCCGACATCGTACAGGTGAATGGGATGTCTTGCGTGAGGGATTTTTGTTAATGTTCATGTTTGAATACCAATGGTCAGATACTGTTGACGATGCACTGCAAGCGTAAAAGCCGCCATCTTCAAAATACCCCAGGAACCATGGCAAGTAGTTCATCCAGCATGGGCAACCCAGTTAAGCAGTGCCCTAGAATGTTATAACGTGTAAGTAGAGGATGATGATGACGACCCGTGAAATATTAATATTCCATAAACCAAAGGGTTTCGCAAAGTTTGAGGACCATCAATTAAGAATCCTGATATTACTACGCTGCTAAAAACAAAGCAAGTAAACATTGGCATAGACGTAGAGCCAAAGTACGCGATGCTTGGGGACTATTAGGATGATGCTACAGTAGATAAGGTCACTGAACCACTCTGAGAATATCAATATTTGTTCCCGACCAAAATCATGGACTTAAAGGGGATCATTGGAAACTTAGGGATGATGAAGATCACTCTGAAACCAGACGCAAAGCCCGTTAAGCATCGACCTTACCATTTGAATCTAAAGTATAAAGAAAAGGTCCATGAAGAACTAGACAAAATGCTAGTAGCTGAAATTATTGAACCAATGGAAGAATCAGACTGGGTGAGTCCTATGTAGTATGGGAGAAAAAACAGAGGGGAGAAATTAGAATATGCGTGGACCTTAGGAAACTTGACGACGCCTGTGTTCATGATCCATTCCCAACGCCGTTTACAGATGAAGTATTGGAGAATGTTGGTGGTTAGGAAGCTTACTCATTCACGGATGGCTTCTCAAGGTAACATCAGATTAAGATCACGCTAGAAGATAGGAGCAAGACAACCTTTGCAACTGAATGGGGTTGTTTTCAATACATCGTTATGCCCTTTGGACTAAAGAACGCACCAGTAATATTTTCATGCGTAGTGGTGGCCGCGTTCAAAGAGTACATCCACAAGTTCTTGGAGGTCTATCTAGATGATTAGACACCACATAGAAAGCTTACATTTGATGTTGGATACTTGCCAATGACACCAGATTGCACTGAATCTTAAAAAGTGCACCTTCCTCATCCCCTTTGGAAACCTGCTTGGCCATGTGGTTTGCAAATAAGTTCTGATGGTGGATCCTACAAAGATTATTGTTATTCTCAATCTGGAAGCACCGTGAAGTGTCAAACAACTATGCACTACGCTGGGGCACACTGGTTACTCTAGAAAGTTTATCAAGAGCTATGCACAAATAACAACGCTAATGGAAAAACTATTGAAAAAGGATGCTACATATTATTGGAATGATGATTGTAGGAAAATTTTGGATGTTCTCAAGGATAAAATGGCATCCACTCCCATCCTGGTCCTCCCAAAATGGGACGTAGAATTTCATGTACATGTTGATGCGTCATGTATTGTATTAGGAGCTGTACTTACGTAGGAAGGCACGAAAGGCATGGATCACCTTATCACATTTGCGAGTTGGCAGTTGTCCAAAGCTGAAGAGAACTACTCTACTACTCAGTGTGAGGGGTTGGCAATGGTATACGCACTCCAAAAATACCGACACTATTTACTTGGCGGGCACTTCAAGATGTTTTCCGATCATTCCGCGTTGAAATACCTAGCGAACAAGCCTGTGTTGTGGGGGTGCATATGTAGATGGTCGTTATTGTTTCAAGAATATGAGTTTGAGGTCATTGTAAAGCTGGGATGCCTAAATGCAAGACCAAATCACTTATCACGAATTAAGACACGCAAAGAGCAAACAAATTTGGAAGATGGACTACCTGATGCATAGCTCTTTGTAGTGTGTGTCGCAGATGGCCACTTCAAAGATATAATCCATTTTTTAACCATAGGGACTATTCCAAAGCAATATTCAGTTCAGCAAAAGAAGGAATTGGTGGTACGTGCATCGGTCCTTTTTGTCATCATGGGGCACCTCTACAAAATGGGAAACGATGAGATATTGTGAAGATATGTGCCTGAATTTGAATGAGGATAGATTCTCACAGAAGCACATGGAGGTGCTGCAGGAGGACACTATGTAGGATGCGCGACGACACAAAATATTCTTTGCACTAGGCTATGGTGGCCAATCCTACATCAAGATTCAAAAGCACACTGTCGGGCCTATGACGTATGTCAAAGGATTGGGAAACCATCACGAAGGGATGAGATGCCACTCAATCAACATATGACACTGCAGCCATTCGAAAAATGGGCAATCGACTTTGTGGGAACAATCAAACCTCAGGGGAAGACAAGTGCATGCTACATCATCACTGCGACAAAATACCTAACTCGATCGGTGGAAGCACAACCGGTTAAGGACTGCATGGCTACTACAGCTGTGAAATTTTTATTCTATAGTGTGCTGACATAGTTTGATTGCCTGCAAATTTTAATGAGTGACTGTGGGACACACCTCCTGAAAGAAACCATTAGCACACTCACCGAGGAATTTCAGGTGTATAATCAGCAAAGTACACCATACCATCTGCAAGCTAATGGGACAGTAGAAGTATTCAACAAAATTCTGGAGACTGTGCTTAACAAAGTATGTAACACACAGCGAAATGACTGGGACCTACGCATACTTGTGGTATTATGGGAATACAAAACCACATGCAAGAAATTGACGGGTCAGACACCTTTCAGGTTTGTTTATGGCATGGAAGCAGTAATGCCAATGGAATACATCATACCTAGTTTACGGATAGCAACAATTACATGCATGTCGGACTGTGAAGCCTTGCAAGATAGGCTCGCGTAATTAGAAGAACTCGAGGAAGAATGGTTTCTCACAGGATTCCATCAGCAGGTACAGAAACAGCACGAGAAAGCCTGGCACGATCAACATATGAAGATGTGCACATCAAGTTAAATGATTTAGTGTTGTTGTATGACAGCAAGTTTGAAAAATTTCTGGTGAAACTTAGAATGCATTGGTTAGGACCATATGTGGTAAAACAAGTTATAGATGAGGGCATGGTATAGCTAGTCAAACTTAATGTAGAACCCTTCCCAAGAAGTGTAAATGGCAGTCACCTGAAGCTCTACACAGGTGGGTTGGCTGTCTGAATAACCGACCAAATTACAGTCTTCATGACCCGACAAGCCAAATGGAGGTATGGAACTATAAACGCAGGTACTAGAAGCCAGCAACGAACTGGAGAATCAAGTTAGACATAGATGATTCAGAAGCAGAAATGGAGCAGATCCAGATGATGGTAGAATCATGCATTGTGGACTTTCCCGCAGCACAGGCACAACTAGATGGATTTTGTGCAAAGATCATGACACCAATAGATTGACTCGGGACGAGTCACGATGATTGTGTTGGGGGCCTGCTGGGCAGCGGATCCCCCCCATAGCGGGTTTTTGGGGCTTGAAGCCCAGATTTTGGTCAAGTGTAATGTAAAGACCCCACGAAATGTGAGCGCGGAGCGCAGGATTCTAGGGTTGTCCACCCTAAAATAATATAATTTAATATAAAGTGTGTTAGTATACCTATGGTCCGTGGACCATGGGATTGTATAAATAGAGCGAGGCTCTAAGTGTAAAGTCTCAGTTTTGAGTCATGTTATTTTGGATGATGAATTAGCTCTGAGTCTTTAAGTCCAAGTCTTGGGCTGTAGTAGTAGGAAGAGGCTCTACAGCTGTGTGCGCAGAGGCCTGATAGAGCCCGCAACTGTGTGCGCGGACCCCTGCAGTTGAGTGCGCAGGGTGGTGTTGGGTTTGTATTTGAATAGACGATTGATAAAAGATAAGTTGATTCTAAAATACTGTGTTCTTATGCTTCTATTATGTTTATGCATCTCTTTACAGTTTTATGATTGCGCGCACTTGGCATGAATGTTGAATGATTAATGAGAATATTGGGTACACACAATTAAGGTAAGATCTATAATAATAGCACAATAAGGATAAAAGATCTAGACAGCACCTCCTAGTGCTCTTTACAGAGCTACATGGAAGCAGTCGCACAAGCTGCGAAGGTCAGACGGTTGCACGGAGCAGCGCAGGTGCATGGGTTTGGTTCGCGAACTTCCTAGACTTCATCAACACATCCCTAGGCCGTGAAAACTTGGTTCTAGCACCCTCCCATACTACCTTGGGTGAAAACTCAGTCCATGCACCATGGACTATTGCCAAAAGGGCCAGTAGTTTCAGGATTTGTTTGGCTAAATCACTTCTGAACCTAGGTCAGGCCCCAACAATCCAACACCCATTTTTCTAAAGTGTGTATGGAGTAGTATTATGTCGTGCTATACCATACATTTTACATAACTCTCCACCGTTATCTGTCCTCAACACCTTTATCTTCTTCTCTATCTAGCTTTCCACCAAAGCCTTAAATTATTTAAACCTGTCAAAGACTTCAGATTTCTTCCTAAGGAAATATATCCATGTATTCCTTGAAAAGTAATCTATAAATAATTCATAATACACAAACTTACCCTGTGATGGAAACGACATAGGTCCAAACACATCATTGTGCACAAGCTCTAATATCTATTTCACCCTCTTAGCACTAGAGGGGAAACTCACCCGATTCTGCTTCCCATAGACACAATTTTCACAGAAATCAAAATCCAGAGAGAATTTAGACATACCTTTTACCATGCAATTACCATGAAGTATTCAAAGGCCCTTCTCTCCAATATCTCCAAGCCTTTTATGCCTTAGCATGGTCTTTTCTCCAGAGACCACTAGATTTCCTGCTCCACTTTCAGGAACCACAGAAGTGTTGCACCCATCAATAAAAATGCTACCATGAATCTTGTACAAAGTTCCAATCCAAACTCCCAACATCAATACCCGTTTCCCCCAAACCATCTTGCATGTATCTTTCTTGAACACTATTTTTGCACCTGCATCATCCAACATGCTTACAGAAATCAAATTTATGGTCAACGTAGGAATATGTAGAACATCAGAAGTGTTCTAATCCTTCCACCTTGCAACTTCAACTTAAATTTTCTACAACTAATGATTCTAGCCTCCTATCATCCCCTAAGAAGACATCACCACCATCATATTTATCATTCTTACATAACCACTCTCAATGTGGAGTGAACTGAAAGGATGCACCTAAGTCAATCAACCATTGCTCATGATCTACATGTGTACTTGAAGAAGAAGCCAAGTACACATCCCCACCTTCATCTGAGGTGGTTTGCACCTTTGCAGAAGGAGCCTTATCAGATCCCTTTACTTTCTTAGGAGATTTACATCTACAATCCTTTTTGAAGTTCCCTTCCTTGTTGCATTTCCAACACACGTTTATAGGGTTTTCCTGGATATTTAGATCTCCCACTCGATGATTTATTTTTGTTTCTATTTTGGGACCATAATCATGCAGACAAGGAACCACCATTTGGGCTGTCCAAATTTTTCTATCTCATATCCTTCGATAGAAAGGATGAGACTATTTCATCATGCTACAAGGCAGTCACAATGCTACCTATTGCAACAACCAGACTATCCCATGAATCTAGTAGAGAAAACAACAAACTGATGCACTTATGTTCATTTGAATTTTTTATATCAATAGATAAACTAGCTTACCATAGTATTAAAGCATTTAGATGCTCTGTCACTGAGTCTCCATCGTTCATCCTCAGGTTATACAACTTTTTCTGTAGGAAAATTTTATTCACCAGAGACTTAGATTGGTATAAAATCCCTAACTTGTCCCACAGAATCTTTTTCCGAAGCTTCCCCTGATACATTCAACAATACTAAATCTGAGATACACAATTGTATTGTGCTATTTTTCTTTCGATCCAACTTCTTCTAGTCTTCATTGGACATTGTCATTGGTTTAGTACCCAGATCTACCACAATCCATTGATCTTTATCCAACAGCATATCCTCCATATTGAGTTTCCACAACTCAAAAATATGACCATTAAATTTCTCGATATCTACATTTCCACTGCTAGCCATCTTCTTTCACCACAAGAATCGATCCCACAGATATCCCACCGAACAGGGTCTACCACGGGCCTGAGAAAAACCTCTCAGTAGAAAGGGCATCCCTTTGAAGCCAAAAGAACTCTGATACCAAATGTAGGTTTTAACCCCGTACAAAAATTACTTGCACACAAATTTCAAAAATAGAAAATAAACAATGTTGAGAGCATAAAACATAAAGCATATATACACAAAGATTTTCCCTTAGATCCCAAAACTGGGACTAACATATTTATTTTCATTATATTCCTTTCAATGGTACAATACATATATATACATGTTGAAGCATCCATAAACCCAAATCCGTTAACCCTAGATTAGAATATAACCGTAGTTACTTGGACTAGATCTACAAAATACCATGGAAATAAAACCATCATGCCGAAAGCCATTGTGAAAACCATGCACAAAACCATAGGTAGGTTCACCCACCTAATATAGGGTCCGAAAAAAAAAAATCCCTGGGGCACTGCTTCGGACCCTGTAGAGGGGGTCTACCACCTCCCTCAAACCCACCAACAGGGGGGGCTACTAGCCCCCCTTGTAACCCCCATGTTGCATCCAACAAAATGAATAGGGGGTGCTATTTCCCCCCCTGTGACCCCCCCGCACGTGGGGCTAGCCATGGAAAGAATATAACACACACCCAACAATATATGAAATAACATTTTATTTCCCTAGCTTGTTAACAATGGTTATATAAAATTATTGTAATAGCAATAACCATCTAATGATTCAAGCATTTACATCAATTTTATTCACCAAGTACTTAATTTTTGCATTGTTAGTGTGAAAAAAAAAACCTTATATACAATAATGCAGTTCCTGAATTTACTCAAAGAATGCAAAACAAACAAGGTTATTTTATGATAACTGTGTAATTTAGTTCAACCTTGGACGCGTTTTTAATAATTAAATAATATGGCATAAGGAAATTTACCTCCAAGTTGCCCCAGTGTTGCCCCCACTGATTATTTTGATGTATCTGTATGAATGTAGAAGGGCAAGGCATAATTTGAGCCCCTAAGGATTGGTGCAATTGTCAATTTATCTTTAAGCTCTTCAAATGCCTTTTGACATAGTTTTACCCGTCAAAATTCTAAATCTTTTGTTAGTAAAATAAACAAAGGTCAAGCAATTTTGTTGAAATCCTTAATAAATATCCTATAGTACCCAACAAGCCCTAAAAATACTATAACATCACTGTGTGTTTATGGGATAAGAACTTTTCTAATAATTCCAATTTTATTGGTATCAACTTCAATTCCTTCTTTAGAGAGGAAGTGACCTATAATAATTCTCACATTCATAAAAAAAAATGGCATTTTTAGGGTTTAAGGAGAGATTCATTTATATCCATCTTTTCAAAACCTTTAATAGGTTAGAGAGAGTTTCTTGAAAAGCATATCCATACGGTGTGAAGTCATCCATGTAAATCTCTACTGGGTCATGTACAAGGTGAGAGAAAATACTCAATACCACCCTTTGGAAGGTGGCAGGGGAATTACACAAGCCAAATGGAAGGACCATGTATGAAAAGGTACCCCATGGATAGGTGAAATTAGTCTTATCTTGGTCTTCAGGACTGATTTGGATCTAATTATACTCGTTGAACTCATCCAAAAATGAAAAGGACTTATTTCCTACACAAGCATCCAAAACTTGGTCAATAAAAGGAAAAAGAAAGTGATATTTCTTGGTGCCCTTATTAAGTTCTCTGTAATCAATGAAAACTCTCCATTTCCCATTCTTATTAGGCACAATTACTAAATTTGACATCCACTCATTGTCTAAAATTATATAGATAAAACCTGTATACAATAATTTCTACAATTCCTCTTTTATAATGTCCTTTAGTGCGATGTTCATTCTTCTCTGGGGTTGGTGAACATGTTTATGGTCTTCCTTAATGTATATATGTTGAGTACATATATATAGATGAAATAATTTCATCTCTTTGTAATCCCTTACAAAATCATCAATATTCTACCTCAAAATAATGATCAAATTCTCTTTTTAATCAGCTAAAAGAAAAGGGTTAAGTTTCAGAGATTTAGAGGGCTTTATTTCTATAACTTTTACATTAATTTTGTTAGAATCAATAGTGATTAACCCATTATCTATCTTAAGAATAGGAATTATATCCTAAGTATTCTTATTTTAGAACATCAATATTCATGGCAACATGATGCTTATTTTGCATAAAATTGTTAATAAGATTGTCCTCATCTAATTGCTTGCTACCAATAGTGGTTTCTAATATACAAACAGGGTAGGGTGATGAATGATAAAGTTCTTCTTATTGTTTTACCCACATAGGAAAATCATGCTAAAAAATTGGTTGATCAAGGGGATATAATACAATCTATTTTGTAAGATGTTCATTTGTAATTTTCATGTTTCCATCTGTACAACCGATGTAGGCATCAATGGTAGATAATCAAGGTCTTCCTATGATAAGAGGATAACCATTGAACTTAGTTTTGGGTTGGAGAATAATGAAATTAATAGGTTACCTCTAGGAATCAATGAAAACCATGGCATCCTCAATGAGTCCCTCTTGTGTTGCTATGGATCTGTCTGCAAGTTGCAACATTATGGTGGTTTTCCTTAAGGCTCCTTGAAGATCAAACTTGAGAATAGTGTTAATTTTGGGTAGCTTCGAATGTATTCTAGCCATGAAAATTGGTGGACAGGCTAAAGAACATGAGATGTCCAATACCCAGAAATGGTTTGGGCAGATTCTAAACATTTTGGGAGATATTAAAAAAATTAATATTTTTAATGGAGTCCCTAAGTCTAAACTTAGGAAAAATAAAATATTAATGTGAATTAATATGAAACTATGTTAGAAGGGTCCAAAAGTCATGGATCAAGCCAGATTTAATATAAGCCATTGATTAGGTACTTAATCTTGTCCATTGATTTGTAAACGAGAAAATTATAAGAGGAGGTTTGAGGGTCACTTGGAGAACACAGGGAGGGAGACTAGTCAGTCCAATTTCTGGAGAGGGGTTGGTTGGGAAATTCGAACTAGCAGTCTGGTGAGCAGTCAGGAGGTAGAAAGTATGGAACAAAGAGATGGGATCATCCACTAGAGACCAGTGTTGAGGCAGGAGAGGCAGACGGGGGGCATTTCAGGCAGGCGCAGAGGTAGTAGGAGACTACACAGTCACTAGAGGGCTTGCGTGGGTGATGCAGAGATGCCCAGGGCTTATGCATTCATGCAAGAGCTGAAGCAAAGTGTCTAGGAGCCACTCATAGGTCAACCAAGTTGAACTTGGGATTGGGAGAAGTGCTAAAGAATTTTTCTCTCTGTTGGTAAGCCAGTTTGGCACCCTGTTGTACTAAAGAATTGCTGAATAATAAAATCCTCCCTTGCTGCACCGGTTTTTCCACATTGGGTTTTTCCGGGGACTATTGTCCAAAATATCTGTGTCACTATGTTTATTCTTGTACATGTGTTTATTTCTGTATTACAGTGTGATATCTGTAGCATAATTTATTTTAATGTTTATTGAAGGAATTTCATAAATAACTTATTGAAGAATAAGTAGGAAAATTAAATCAAATGTTGCAGTGATAGAATTTTCACATGGTATCAAAGTGAGTAATCAGAGATAGGAAGGGAAAATTTGTTATGGGTTGAGACCACAATGTAGAGGCATCCACGTCAGGGGAGTCACATAGATTTTTATAATATTGCATAAGAGAAATAGACTTTGATTTCTCTATGTTAGCTTCCAGGCTAGAAGAAAAAGTGGCTTGTATGACTAATTCTACATCATCAGAAGTGTGGCATATAGATAGTGGAGCCTCATGCCATATCAAGAGAATTAGGGAATGTTTCTTAGAATATCGATAAGAGAATATGGACTTTTAGATCACCATGGGGAATAAGGAAAAGTGTACTCTAGTAGGGAACAATACCATAGTTTTTCAAACAGAATCGAGAGAATGGTTTCATACTACAAATGTGATGCATGTACCAGGATTGGGGATGAACTTAATTTCTATGTTACAACTTCAAGGCAAGAGCTGTGATATCTACTTCATCAAGGAGAAGGTATACTTCAAACACTTGGGCTGGAAAAAGAAAGTACAGATCGGGATCAAAAGTAACAGGTTGTATAGATTACAACTAGAATCACCAATGGCACTAATAGGAAGTCATGGAGACAAGGACTTGAATGAACTATGGCATAGAAGAATGGGTCATTTTCACCATGGAGCTATGAGAATTCTTAGGAGCACTGTAACAAGAGTTCTGGATCTGAGTATGGAACGAGATGATGCATGTAGAGGATGCACTCTAGGAAAGTATGTCAAGGTAACATTACCTAGCAGGAAACGTAGGGCCAAGAGTGTACTAGGATTGATACACTCAGATATCTGTTGACCTATGTCTATCAAAGCTCTCAGTGGTGCCAAGTATTTCCTTACCTTCATTGATGACCACTCAAGGAAAACTTGGATTTATTTTCTGAAAACCGAGGACAGGTTTTTCTATCAATTCAAAGAGTTCAAGGCTTTGGTAGAGAATTTGACTTGAAAGAAAATAAAATTTTTGCACTCAGATAATGGTGGACAGTATGTCGTTAAGGACTTCACTAATTTTTGTGCTAGGGAGGGCATCACAAGAGAGTGGATAACTCCCTACAATCCGAAGCAGAATGGAGTAGCAGAAAGAAAGAATAGGACTATTGTAGAAGTAGCTAGGGCCATGATGTATGATTAGGATATGCTAAAATTCCTGTGTGTGGAAGCATAGAACACAACAGTCTATGTTCAGAATAGGACTCCTCATCGGGCGCTGGGCAAGATTACTCTAGAGAAATTTTTCACAAGGAAGACACTTGAAGTTAGTCATTTCAAGATATTTGGGAGTTTAGGATATTGTTGCATACCAGAGGAAAAGAGGAAGAAGCTAGATCAAACTATGGAAAAGGGATATCTAGTGGGATATAGCAAGAATGATCAGGCATACAGAATCTACCCTCCAGGGAGAAGGAAGGTAGTAGTTTGATGAGATGCAAAGTTCATGGAGGACGGGGCTTTCAAAAAATCTCTTGAGATGCCTTTCGAGGAGCAGTAAAAAGAGGATTTTTTGGTTAAGCCTCTTCAACCAGCGGAAGTAAAAAATTCTTCCTTGGGTTAGGAAGATTCTCAGGATGAGGAGGAGGAGCTAACAAAAGCACCTGCTGGCAGAGGAAGAACTAGCAGGGAACTTTGTGAGATTCTGTGAGATGCAGAGGACTTCATTGGTGCACCAAGAAACAATAGGAGGTAGTGAAAACATCTAGATAGATATGAAGCATTAGTATCTCAGGATTGGCAGCCTACCAGTTTCAAGGAGGCAAGTCAACATTAGGTTTGGCTAGACGTGATGGTAAAGGAGTACAACTCCATAATGGGGAACGATGTTTGGGAGGCAGTGCCAAGGCATCAATACAGATCAGTGGTAGGTTCAAGATGGATCTACAAGATAAAATACACTACAAATGATAGTGTTGAGAAATAAAAGGCTAGGTTTGTGGCTAAGGGGTATGCTCAAAAGGAAGGAATTGAATACGAGGAGACCTTCACCCCTGTAGCCAGGTATACGTCTATTAGGATCGTGATATCGCTTGCAGCTCAGATGGGATGGGAGATTCATTAGATGGATTTCAAAACAACTTTTCTGAATGGGGTAATAGAAGAAGAGGTATACATTGAAAAACGAGAGGGCTTTGAGACACATGAGAAGAAGTCTCATGTATGAAGATTGAATAAGGCCTTGTATGGGCTGAAACAGGCACCTAGAGCATGGTATGGTTGAATATATGGCTACTTGTAGAAGATGGGATTTGTGAAGAGAGACACGAATCTGAATCTCTACTATCTGGTTGTAGAGAATGAGCCTGTCATCTTAGTATTGTATGTGGATGATGTCTTTCTGACAGGATCATCTAGGATCATTGGGGACTACAAGAAGAATCTAGCCAAAGAATTTGATATGAAGGATTTGGGATGAATGCATTACTTCCTAAGGTTTGAAGTTTGGAAGCAAATGGGGAAAATCTTCATTGGGCAAGGGAGGTATGCTACAGAAATCCTGAAAATATTTTGGATGTAGGACTGTAGACCCATGGCTACTCCAGTGATCACCAAATGGAAGAAGATTGATGCATCAGAAGACAAGGATGTTGATCCCACCCTATACAAGTAGCCCATAGGGTCCCTAATATATCTGGTCAATACAAGGCTAGACATTTGCTATGCTGTCAACACCCTCAGTCAGTTCATGGTGGAACTAAAGAGGGCACGGTGGGCAGTAGCCAAACACGTTCTCAGGTATTTACGGGGAATAGTCGATTATGGACTGTTGTACACCAAAGGTAAGGATATCAATTTGAGTGGATTCATTGATGCAGATTGGACTAGAATTTTAGTGGATCGGAATGTACCTTTGGGTACTATTTCAACATTGGATCAAGAATGACCTCCTAGTGCAGTAGGAAACAAAATTTTGTGGATTTGAGCTCATTTGAGGCAGAATATATGGCAGTGAGCACAACTTCGTGTGAGGCCATATGGATTAGAAAACTTCTTGTGAACCTATTTAGAAGTAATATTGGGGTGACCAAGATCATCTGTGATAATCAGAGTTGCACCAAGCTCTCTAAGAATCCAATGTTTCATGATAGGTCTAAGCATATTGATATCCAGTGTCACTTTGTCAAGGATTGTGTCTAACAAGGAGCTGTACAGGTGAGCTACACTCCTACAGGAGAACAGGTGGTAGACATCCTGACCAAGGCCCTTGGAAGGACAAAGTTTGACTACTTCAGGGTAAAGATGGGGATGGTAAAGAACCTGTTTCAATAGTAGAAATGGGAGTCATAATGGCATGGATGCAGAGGGAGTTGCAATTCAGATGCAATGTTGGGAGAAAGGAACAGTAGTAGCATGAATGCAGAGGGAGTTGTCGTACAAATGTAGTAGAGGCAATAGCAAAGTCATGGGCAGTAGTACAGGATGCAACGATACAAAGGATGTTGGGCAAGGAGGCTTAGCATCAGCATAAGGACCGATGTCAGATGGTCAGGGTGATACTCAATGAGGAGTATTACTAGAGCACAATCCTTTCTAAGAGGGAGTGTTGATTTGGGTTAGCATTATAAGTGTTCTAGCCACAAAAACTAGTGGAGATGCTAAAGCACATGAGATCTTCAATACCCAAAAATGGTTTGGGCATATTCTAAACAACTTGGGAGATATTAAAATAATTAATATTTGTAATGGAGTCCTGAAGTCTAAACTTAGGAAAATAAAATATTAATGTGAATTAATATAAAATGAATGTTTTAGAAGGGTCCAAAAGTCATGGATCAAGCTAGAGTTAATCTTAGAAATTGATTAGGGATTTAATCTCGGTCATTCATTTTTCAACAATAAAAGTATAAGAGGAGGCTTGAGGGTCACTTGGAGAACACACTAAGGGAGACTAGTCAGTTTAATTTCTGGAGTGGGGTTAGTTGAGAAATTCGAACTAGTGGTCTGGTGAGCAATCAGGAGGTAGAAAATATAGAACAAGGAGATGGGATAAGCCACTAGAGGCTAGCGCTGAGGTAGAAGAGGTAGACGTAGGGAATTTCAGGTAGACGTACAGGCAGCAGGAGACTACACAGTCACTAAAGGGCCTATGTGGGTGACAAAGAGAGGCCCAGGGCTGATGCAGTCAAGCAGGGGCTGACGCAAAGTGTTTGGGAGCCACACAAAGGTTAGCCAAGCTGACGTTGGGACTGGGAGAAATTCGGGAGAATTTTTCTCTTTGTGGGTAAGCCAGTTTGGCACCCTGTTGTACTGAAGAATTACTGAAAAACAAAATCCTCCCTTGCTACACCAGTTTACCCACATTGGGTTTTTCTAGGGATTGTTGTCCAAAATATCTATGTTAATGTATTGATTCTTGTACATGTGTTTGTTTCTGTATTATGGTGTGATATTTGCAATAGAATTCATTTTAATGTTTATTGAAGGAATTTCCTAAATATCTTATTGAAGAATAAGTAGGAAAAGTAAATCAGATGTTGCAGCGATAGAATTTTCACACATAGTATCCTTCCTCATGACATTGATTGTAGTCCCTAGGTAAATGAGGGTATTGGGTAACATTATGTTGATAATTTTCACATCTACTACTGGGCTACTAGGATCCAAATACTTTGGGATGATGATCTTCCCAACCATGAGATCAACCAATTTCTCGATATGAACGATAATAGGGGTATCTCTCATTATCCTTCCTAGCCTCTTAAGATGTTCCCCTTTGATGAATTTTTTGTATATAGGAACATCCTTGATGGCTTGTAGGAAGGGAATTTGGACACACAAAAATTTCATTTCTCCCAATAATTCAATGTTTTTTGGGGCGTGTGTTTTAGGACGGATCAACCTTTCAAGATAGGGAGGTTTGTTCGTTTTAGGTGTGTTATCTTCATTCTATTCTTGAATATTTTATTTTGGAGAAGGTGGGTGAGAATTAGGAAGCACCTTCTCAGACATAAGGTTGATTTCTTAGATTTCTACAACATAGGTGGCATAAGATGTCTCTCCATTGTACACTTATTAGGCTTGCTTATTGTTGGGGTTTGAGTTTGGTTAAGAATTTGTGGTTGTTTTGGGATAGTTGTGGTCAAGGAGGAGGAGCCATTAGGGCATGTGGTTGGGCTACCTGAGGCCTCTATCCTAATGATAGATTACCCCATTAATGATATTGGTGTTGGTATGAATGAAAACGGAAATTATAGGTTGAGGAAAATATGACCATGGAGTAGGCATAAACCATAGTGATTTTTTAGGTTGATACCATGACTGAAATGAAGTATTATAACTTTTATTGAAAGAGGAACAATATCTCATACCTTTTTGATATGGTCTAGGGCCTTGTGGCCTCTTCTGGTTAATGGGGTAGAGTTTATCCATGCTTCCTTTTGATCCTTGATACAACTCTTTGAAACCTAGAATATATGCACACTTGTCAGTTGAATGGTTCTCTTCACACATAGAGTATAATTCTATAACATTTAATATGCACTCATATCTAGGGTGCCTCTTAGTCCATGAAGGGAAAAATATGGCTAATTCCTTTTTTTTCTTCCTCTTGTTTTCTCTTAATTTGCAATGTATCCATTTTGTATGGAAAAGATATGTAAGATTTAACTTTTAAAATATTACAACATACCTCCTATTTCATTCTTAATTACTAAATTAAAGGATGAAGAACTTACAAAACCCTGGGTGGATCTACCTATCATTCTAGCATCTATAAAATGGTTTTTGAAATTTTTTTGATGTCTTCATATTTGAGTTGATAAATATCCCCATCAACCAACATATTGATAGTCTCCATTAGTTCTTACCTGACCCCTTAGAGTAAGACTATATTCAATGAATCTAGATCAAGAGTGTAGTTATGTGCCCTCCTATAACATAGTTAAAATGTCTCTTCATAGTGTTCGATGGGTTATTCTAAATATTTCCTCCCTTATATCTCTTGTTCTGAAATAATCCCTATATATGGTATTGAATGCTTGTTGCATCTATCCCCATGTAGTGATGTTTCCTACTTGTAAACTAATGAAAAAATGCAAGGTTTAATCCTTGAGGGTAGAAGGAAACAATTTAAGCTTTTGTTCATCAAATGTATAACTATATGTCCTGCAAACTACAACAAATTCAAACATGAAGCTGTCAGGGTCCTTAGAAGCTATTCCATGGAAATGTAGAAGAGTCGTGGGGCTGATAGTTTTTATTTTAGCTTCCCTATTTGTAGCCTTGATAGGAAATACTTAAGGTTATCTATTTCTATCCATATTCTGAGTAGTTGTTGGATGTTCTTCTCCTCCTGTAGGATCCTCAAAATCCATATTTTCTCACCTAAAAATGCCTTATATCCCCTATAGACAAGAGGTAAGCTTAAAAATAGCTAGTGAACGATGGTTGTTTGTAGGAGTGGGGGTTTTAAGTATAAATTTTTTTGAATCATCCCTAACTCTACAAGGCATGAAATAAATTAATTTTTCCATT
This sequence comes from Pinus taeda, assembly GCA_000404065.3. Lineage (NCBI taxonomy): Eukaryota > Viridiplantae > Streptophyta > Pinopsida > Pinales > Pinaceae > Pinus > Pinus taeda. The sequence goes on along the minus strand of APFE030862642.1, from coordinate 127,361 downwards.
TATTGTTAGTAGATAGAAATGCCAGTGATTTCTTTTTTTAAATGAAATTAATAAACTTATAGAAAAAAATAGTACCTACTTTGATGTTGTGTGTGGAGGATGATTGTTCAGAGGCCTTTTTTTCAGTCAGTTGTATACCCCAGGAAGTTTGTACACCCCTCCACGTAGGGGGGTGCAGGGGGGACTTGTCCCCCCACGGGGGTCTGGGTGGCCGATCCCCCCCGGCTAGGGGATCTGGGGGCCAACAGTCCCCTAGTGAGGGTTTGAGAGTAGCGCCTTCGAAGCTAAAAACTGATGTAAAATTTCCTTGTAAAAGTATAGTAATTTCTAGTCAATCTGGGCTATTCATTAGGTGGATGAACTGATGGTAGAACTTATGTTTAGTTTAGGGTTTTTTCCCTAGAAGGCAACCCCTCTCTTTGTATGAGGGCATTGTATCGAGTCTGTGTAATATATGTGTATTCTCCGAGCGAGAAGTAGAGAGGTGAGACTGTGAGGGAAAATAGAGGATATTATAGCGGATCTGTTGCAGGTTGTGTCTCTTCATTTTGCTGGATAATAGAAAGGAAGGATTGGCTGTTCAAGGTGGACGTAGCCCAAACTGGGTGAACCACGTATATCTATGTCTCTCTTGTTTTATGTGTTTTCTGTGTTTATATTTCTGTAATATTTTATGTGTTCCATTGCTCCGTATATATATATTATATATATATATATATATATATATATATATATATATATATATATATATATATATAGAATATATATATTCTAACATTTGACACCTGATGGGCTTCCAAATTAAACACAAACTAAGGCCCACATGACCATACTTCAACACATTAAACCTCTCTTTTCATTATATCACATATTTTTAGCCTTAATATGTTCGTAGGAAAGTTTAGAGATAATTTCATATTATGTGCCTAATATTATTTACTTTTGCAAAATATGGAGTGAATTCGAAATGAATAATATAGGGAATTGCTCCCTACTATAGGATGGATCAATATTGAATAATAAACGATCTAAATATCATGAAATTATTGACAAATTCTAGAGCTCCACTGGTTGAGAAAGTCTAGGAATGTGTTCCTTGTCATTTAATGAAGATTCCTAGTGTTGGGAACTAGATCCACTTTTTGAGGGATTTTGGAGGGGAAATATGCCTCCTTTCAAGGAGAATTTTTCTTCATCTATTTATATAATTACCAATTCGAATTTTCCTCTATATGTTTGTATTTCTTAGTCTTCTTGTGGAGAAAATGTGTTCCTTAGCAGCTCCACTTTTATTTCTAGGAGGGATGTGCTTGGGTTGATTCAAATAATGAAGCTTGGTTCCATTTTTAGCTTCTAAAGCTTGGTTTACCTCATAGGACTCTGAGTTTCCTTGGGATTGGCCATCCCAAGAGCCTCAGATCCCTCTTGTATAATTTTCTTATGTCCTTTGAATGCCTTTTTCACTTGCATCTCTTATTTCTACATTTGTTGTTCATGTTTCTTTTGTTGTAGGTTACATTGGTTAAATTATTGAAGTGAGTTTTTTTAAAGGTTATTTAGAATATCACAAGAATGATGCATCCTTAGAACAACTTTTAAAAGTCATATTCATCATTGATCTACTTGAATTGGGTTACTAGTTCACGAATCTAGAATTTTTGGAAGTCCCTTGTAGCAAAATAGTTGTAATTTTCTGTTATTTTTTAGAACGTGTTAATGAAATTCATTTGATTTGATTCCACTTGTATTGGGTCATAAAAAATGAGAGCCTATAGGATCTAATAGAGATATTTATGTTTCTAAGAAGGAAAAATTACATCATTTAATATTTGGCACAATAAAAACCCTCTTACTTAGAACAATTAGGGATGGGTGGATTGATCTCTTTTATCTCATGAGTAGAGGTGATGTATACCAATTATGATTTTAAGAAATTTGTGAAACATGCAAGCACATATCAAGAGGAAGGGAAAGAGTAAGTAAATCAACATCAAGATCGGTAAGTCAAATTGAACTTGGAAATTTTCTTAATAACATTAAAACATTAATTCTTAGCAATCTAAGTGAACAAGTAGAAATGTTAAGAATGAAAAATGAGCAAAACGAAGATGTTGATATTTGTGTTATCCATGTAGAATCACATGCTATTAAATATCATCCATCATCACCAACATTGAAGGAATTCTATCAAGAAGACAATGGAGCAAGTCAATCGCCAAAGCAACTTTGTTATGTATCTCCGAGAGGACCATCTCAAAGTAATTGGAACACACCCTTTCCTTGGAAACCTTGGACATATCTTGGAAACAAGCTTGCATAATCTCAAGCTTGGGTTTGACGAGTATATAAATATTATTGGAAACAAGGTTGGCAAGGACCTTATGGGAGAAATCTGCAATATGCTCAATATTTTCCTCAATATACTCCATACCTAACTCCATGTTATCCCTACCATCCGCCTCCACCACATCCAAAGCCTCAACCAAATCCATCTCAAATATCCACTCCCTCTCAAATACCTGTGCAACCATTTCTGAACCCAAACAATCTAGTAAATGAACCCACTTACAATCTTGAGGTACAATATTTCCAAACAAATCCTATTTATCTAAATGGAATTCATCTTAGCTCAAGAAGAGTATTGAAAAAAAGAGATTCCATTGATGTCATTGAAGGACAAGATTCAGAAAAAAAGAAGAAGATTCAATTGACTAGACCAAAGAATCATGGGTTGCACTTGATGAAGAGAAAACATAATAATAAAATATTGAGAAGTTCCCTTATGTTTACCATTAGATCCTCCATTTGTTCAAGAGAACAATCAACAAAAGAAGGAATATTTCAATGTCATGGTAGAAGGGGACACAAAAAGATATCCAAATGTGAAAATGGACCAGGGGTATCACAAATATATTGAAATATGGTTCTAGACAATCAACAAGATGGAGCATCACTCCTTAAACAATGTTTGATATAATAAAAGTCAAAGCATTTGGTATTTAATATTTAGGTACATTTCAAATCATACATTTTGAACCTACACGTGAGTTTATATGTCATCTGGTTATGTAGATGGCTCCATTGGAAGTATTCCTACACTTGAAAGAGAATTTGTCTTTTTCAAGCAGGGTAGGATAGAGGAATAAAAAGAAAATAAGGAAAAAGAGGAAAAGAAAATAAGGAAAAAATAAAAATCTTAGTTGAAAACCTCTTTCGAGGCATATGAGATTGGCTCATTGATTAAAAAATTTCCTGAGGCAGTCGGTGGGTTGGAAAGAAAAAATAAAAAAAGGAAAATATCCTAGGTGAGAACCTCCTTTGAGGTGCCTAGGCAGACCTACTAGTTGGAAACCTTATTTAGGCAACTAGTAGGCCTAAAGAAAAATGAAAAAAAGAGAAAAAAAATGGAAAATAGATGAAAAAAAAGGATTTGTTTTTCCATTTGCATATATGTGTTTTCATGTAGGTACTCCACCTACATAAGGAAAAGAAACAGGTTAACACCACAAAAATAGAAAAAAAGAAATGAGCAATGAGGCAAGTAACAAGTTAAAAGCAGTCAACCATGGGCTTCTTACCTTCTACGAAAACTACTCAAGAAGGACCAAGGACATGTTAATCCATCACCCTCATCCATTTTGAACATCCAATCATCATTCCCAAGCCTTTCCCATTCATTTTCCTTGTTGTCCTAAAGTGTTACAATGTTATAGATCTGATAAGAAAATATATGATAGTAATAATATACCCAAGAATAATCACCAAAAATAACAAGATCTAAATATAGATATAAATGTTTCTTTATTGATCAAACCCTTAAGGTATTGAAACACCATACATTTAATTCTTATGGAAGGAGAGCACTCACAAGCCATATGCCTGTTCATACAATAATCCTTGACATCTCTCAATGGGGAGTCTCTAGCCTCTATATAGGCCTCATACATACAATACCATGGGTCATTACCATGGTTCCCTCAATACCATCTATCTAATACCATGGGATTATTACATTATTGTTAACTATTTGTGGTCCCATACATGATATCGGTTAACCACCTTATTTATTACTATTTCCCATTCCATTATTATTCCATTGGGTACCTCCCTTTGTACCTCATATTATCTCCCCTAGGTATACTGCATTCCACCCCCCTTAACATGTTTCATCCTCGAAACATGAGAAGAACACAAATAATAAGATCTACTCAAAAGTGTAGTCCACTAGTACCATGCACATGCATCTAGCCATCCAAGAGAAAGGTGAACCCTCGATCCAGATAGTGCCTCGCTCACTTGAGATGGAAGTTGAGTGTGGCGGCTCTTCTGTGTTGATGTGTAGTAGGTGGATCACCACTCCTCTCTATGTATCATGTGGGGATTGTTTTCCTTGTGGCTAATTCGTTGCCATCTTGTTGGTTGTTTTCTTGCGGGGTGATGTGGGTGGCGATATGCTGAAGTTTTAACCAACAGTGGAGCCTGCTGTTGTTTCTTATCTTTCAATATTACTTCAACCACTGAGTCCTCATCTGATGTATCAGTACCTGTAACAGTTTATGCTTCAACCTTTGTTTGTGTTTGATTTTCGATCATCAAAGGCTGATCATCTGATGTGTAAGTGTCATTAGAGCTTTGTGTTTCTGCCTCCATAGTCTCCACTTGGGTCTTAATGGAAATATCCTGCAATGTAATTTTCTTCTTTTTATACCAGAGCTTCATGAATTTCTTCTGCACATTAATATTGACAGTACCCATAGATTGCATCCAAGGATATCCTAAAACAAAATCCATGTTATCCATATCTGAAGTGTAAAAATCACAATGCAACACATACTTATCCATCGAAAGCTTCAAATCTTTATAAATTTGCACATCCTCATCATTAACCTGTGTGTTTTCAATGTGTTTTGCTAGCACTTGCAATTTTTTTTCCAAATTCACATTTATGAGATTTTTCTTGCAACTAGGATTTACATACACAATGATATTCTCCTTCTAAATCAACCCATGAACCTGCAATAAGGAGATACCAGCAGAAAATAACCCTTTAGGTTTCTTGGTTTCTTTCTTTCCTGTAAAAATAAAATCTTTGCTAGGTTGTGTGCCTATCTGTGTGATCTTAGTAAGAGGACCCACAAAATTAGATTTACGGTCAAAGTGGTCACAAATAGATTTTGCGAACATCTGCCAAGTAGTTGTCCTTGGATGGCATTTTTGATGACACTACCATCATTGCCATCTTTCATGGTCCAAGTACATGATTCCCACACTCAGCTGAGTCACATCATCTATGATGTGATTCAATGTGAAATATTTCTCCATTTTTTCTAGCCATGTGGCTGGATGAGAGCCATCGAATTTATACAAGTCCCTCAAATTCTGATCTAGGCCCACCATCACAAAAAAAATTGGTGAAAATTTGAAATGGCCACAATTCCGTCAATATTTCTTAGAATCCCTATTATGACCTATTTTTGGAAATGGAACAACCATTCTGCATCTTCCCATGTGGTAGGAATATAGATCTAGGCATTGGAATTTTAGATCCACGCTGCAACTATTCCGCCATCACAAAAAATATCTAAAAAAAGAGATGATTTTAAATCAACGATATCTCCCTCATCCAGACTCCGATTTGACTGATTTGTTTTTTGAAATTGGGTATTTTCCACAAACAATCTAGATCTACAACTAGATTCTTTAGATTATGCACCAGAATGTACATATCTATGCCGCAAACCTGCTGACCTGAAAAAATGTCTGCAATCCAACTGATTTTTAAATCATCACCTCATCCGAACTCCTATTCAGCTGATTTTCTTTTGAACGTGGGTATTTTTTCACAAAGAATCCAAATCTACATTATATTATGACTGTTTTTCACCAAAAATTACAAATTTGATCTGCAAACTCGCAGCCCAAAAATTTCCAACAAAAAAAAATTCTCTGATTTGCCCAAGAAAGTAGCTTTGATACCACTCGTTACAAATCTGATATGAAAATATATGATAGTAATAATATACCCAAGAATAATCACCAAAAATAACAAGATATAAATATAGATAGAAATGTTTCTTTATTGATCAAACCCTTAAGGTAGGGCAACACCATACATTCACTCCTTAAGGAAGGAGAGCACTACACAAGCCATATGCTTGTTCATACAATAATCCTTGACATCTATCAATGGGAGTCTCTAGCCTCTATATAGGCTTCATACATACAATACCGTGGGTCATTACCATGGTTCCCTCAATACCATATATCCAATACCATGGGCTTATTACATTATTGCTAACCACTTGTGGTCTCTTAAATGATATGGGTTAACCACCTTATTTATTACTATTTCTCATTCCATTATTAATCCACTGGGTACTTCCCTTTGTACCCCATATTATCCCCCCTCTGATACCACTTGTTATAGCTCTGATTCCACTTGTTATAGATCTGATATGAAAATATAAGATAATGCAGATAAACCCACGAAATAATAAGATAGAAATAGATAGAAATGATTCGCTTTATTGATCAAACCCTTAAGGTAGAGCAACATCATACATTCACTCCTTAAGGAAGGAAAGAAATCCACAAGCCATATGCCTGTTCATACAATAATCCTTGACATCTCTTAGTGGGAAGTCTCTAGCCTCTATATAGGTCTCATACATACAATACCATGGGTCATTACCATGGTTCCGTCAATACCATCTATCTAATACCATCGGCTTATTACATTATTGCTAACTACTTGTGGTCCCTTACATGATACGGGTTAACTGCCTTATTTATTACTATTTCCCATCCCAATATTATTCCATTGGGTACCTCCATTTGTACCCCATATTACCCCCCCTAGGTATACTACATACAAGAAGGCTTTGTTTGCTATAGGAGGCCGAAATACACAAGGCTGAAAATTATTTTTACCACATATCAAAAACCGTGCATCCATTGGCCTAGATTTTTCATACGGAGATGCATATGGATGATTGTAACATTATTAAGGAATTTTAGTGAATTCAAGTGCACATGTTTAGAGAAATTGGTCTCCATCACCTACAACTATTTTTTATTTTTCTCAATATTCATGCATTTATTAGACAAGGGTTTTTATGTGGCGATGCATAAGGATGGTGGAAAAATTCTCAAAATACCTTAATTCAATCCAATCTACCTTTTGAAATATATTGATAAAACAATTATTCTATAGGATTGTTCCATAATTGCCATAAGAAGTTGTTGAGCATGAGAAAGGAAGGCAAATTGGAATTTTTTCATCAAGGAATAAGAGGGGTCCACCATAGCCTCATCATTAGTTTTCCACGCCACTTTACCACTTATCCACTCTCATTTCTACCTCTTCCCATTAAAAAACCACTTTTACCCCTTCTTCCATCTCTTCTACCACAAAAAATACCTTTTACCACTATCAATTGGTTACTCATGAATTATTAGTAATTTTATAGGCAGAATCTGAAGAAAATTATGATCTTAGCAGGGTCTATGTAAATGATATGGGAAGACACACTAATATAGGTGGATATTGGTGGCCACCCACCTATTCCAACTAAAAATTTAGTTGGTTTCATCAGTTTCCTTGTTTATAGCAACATTTGTTATTTTTAGCAGTTTTTCAGGTGCTGAACTTCCGGAGCCGTTTTGACCATTTAAATGATGTTTTCTTGAGATCTGTAGTAGGCCCATAGCCATAGGAAGGGGCCTTCCATAAATCTGGTATTACTTGGAGAAATATTTCCAACGAGGTATCGTACACACCAAACAGAGATAATATGACAAAGTTATGACCCCGGGAAGTTGGTTTCCCAACTAACCTCAACGAGGTCCACGAACTCTTCGTGTTCCATCTCCAAGGGTTAGGGTTTTGGTTATTTAGGGTTTTCCCTTGTTGTTCAATATTATAAAGGCCCTTTAGCCTCATTGTAACATAGTTCAAAGGCATGTAGCCTCCACATCGTTTCTCAAAGATAAGCTACCATCGTCCGAGCTAGTTAAATTCCTTTTTTGTATGTAAGCATATTTTAGTTCTTTGATATTAATGAGATGAATTTTTATTTATGTTGAATATTTGTGTTTATGTGTATATTTGTATTTTTTTGCATTCCTACATAATTATGGATCATTTTTATCAGAGTATTCTGCTCTTTATCTGTTTTTCTTTGCATGTCCTCAACGAGGTGAGGGTATAAAGAGTCAGGGCTCAGACTGGTTCAACATTTGCAAGACTAGCCTCACAAATCCTAATCCTCCCATGGCGGAAGAAAATAAATATGAGGGGACAAGATATCCTTTCAAAATATTTCTCGAGGATTCCCTCAACTGACAAAGGAATGCGATGGTGGATAACTTTGCCCATATCCTTCGACGATTACCCACAAGAAACACATCTTCATCTAACAGTCACTCTGGAGGTGCCACTCCTTTTAAGGTACAAGTTAGCTTTGATATTCCATATTTGAAGGCCAGATAGATGAAAACACCGTAGATAGATGGTTAAATATGTTGGAAGGATATTTTTCAGTTCATGACTTTTCCAATCAAGAAAATATTACTTTTTGACTCCTCAAAGCCACCCCACGTGTTAAGGGCTGGTGGGAAACCTACTGTGAACAAAAGGATGAGAGGGAATCCTCACTATTTTTAGCCACACCCACTTGGAATTCTTTTCAAGATGCCATCAAGGAAAAATCTTACCCTACTAGAACCTATGAGATAAATACATAAAGTGGACCATGTTGCGGTAGGGAAGGGACCAAGATGTGCTGAAGTTCACAAATGTTTTCCATACCCTTCGAATGAAGCTGGGTATCAAGGATTATGAGCGGTATTTGGTACTCAAGTATCATGGTTTTCTACACAAGTACATCTAGGATAAGATGGACTTCCTAGACATCTTCTCCCTTGGCATGGCCTAACGATACACTGTCAAGATCGAGTAGAAATTTAAACAGAAGAAGTGAGACTTTGGATCTATGAATCTGAAGTAAGGCAAAGGTGCCCCCAAACCACAAAAAAAAAAGGATAAATCCAAGGCAGGGTGACCCAAGACAACTTGTCGAAGCTAAAAGCAAAGAACAACACCACAAAGATAAAGAAGGTCACAAGGAAATGGTGTGAATTCCATAAGAGTCCAACTCATAGGACAAGTGAGTGTCAAGACAAGGAGTCACTGGTGGCTGAGATGAAGTCTTTAGAGTCATATGCATGTTTTGAATCGCCATCAGAAACTAATCAAGGGAATCACAAAGGGAATCATATTATCAATGCAGATCCTAGTGCCATCATTGCCACCACCAATATCCAGAAGGACGAGCCCAAAGAGCCAGAGTAGGGGTGTCACACAGAATGGGTCGATTTTGCGGACAAGCTCGACCTTCCTAGTATCTAAAAATATCTAGTGACAAGCAAGCCAATCAAAAACTATATTTCTCTAGATATGCAATTGAAAACAAAGGAAAACAAGTGTTTTAGGCCTACCTTGGGTCCAATGCAAGTTTGTGGAAGCCTTGCTCCTTTGATCCAAATGAGCTCCCTTGTAGCAAATCTGCAAACACAAACAAACAAACAAATTAAATAGCACCTGAAAAGCCAATGTCATCAAGCATATCCATCATAATGATCAAGGAATTTATGAAACAAACCACATAAGACAATTTGTTGAGAAAAATGAATCTGATTGTATTAATTCAAATCAAAGAAGAACTTTACAACCTGTGCCTTGATGTTGTCCAAGCTCCTCTCAGGTTCCAACAAGAAGTCTCCTCTACTTTGACAAGTTTCACTCACTTCCCAATGAAGCCAAAAGGTATGTGATCTCTCCTCTCAAGCTTAACTAGGAAGTCTCAATTCCATCAGAATTTACCCTTAAAAATTTTCAGCTTCTAACCTCCCCAACAACCAGCCCAATGCCTTAATTTATAGTGCAATGGAGGGAAGTTACTAGGTCCTCCTTCAAAGGGATAAAGCTCTCCTTCAAAGGGATAGCTCCTCTTATCAAGGGATTAGCTCCTTCTCTTTTGGGATGCATGAACCACGTTGGAGCGAACAATCCACGTCAAAATTGCTTCTATAATCATCTAGAATTAACCCAAAGTGAGTTTTTTAGAATAAACTTGCGCCTTTTTTACTTTCACAGGGGTACGCACCCACCCCTTTACAGATAGAGCATGCAGATACGCAGGTAACATGAACAAAGGGTGCGGGCCTGCAGGTAAAAGTGAGAGAAAGTGTGGAACCAGAGATTTATTGATTTTTAATGTCTTTCTCTCATTTTCAAAGCTTGACATGAAGAGCCGAGGTTTGAGACTTGCTTAGGAGGACAGTATAAGTGATGATAGACCCATACTGACTGCAAATAGTCATGGTGACGATATTTTTGTGTAACAGATT
>APFE030862642.1:85761-116793 GCA_000404065.3 Pinus taeda | reverse complement strand
GTAGAAACCACTTGATTACCAGTCAATGATGTAAACTGTTAACAAGTGTGAGAGAAACCACCAATAATGTCAATGGTTCTCAAAGTACTTAGTACAATCCATGAGATGTGATTAGATGTACTGATGTCGAACATGTCACGTAATCCTTTGATCGAAGGTCAATGATGCAACCTATCGTCGAAGGCGAGAAACCTGCCATTGAGGCATGCAGATCCCAAGGTACTGGTGATTTCTAGATCATCTTTCTAGATAAAGAGCTGAAGTCGATAGAAAGCGATCCGTCGTAGGCAAGCCTGCAACACGAAATCATAGATCAAGTTTGAAGAAATTTAGTTGCAAGGACTGGCTCAGGGATGGTTAAGATGGATGACAGATATTTTACAGATGAATGGATTATTTGCACTGACCTCTTGAACACATAACGACACAGCAGATGGTTTGGTGACAATTGACCCAAAGTTAGTACCCAAAAACTGGCTGAAGACTTTCAATGTGGTTTGATCAACTGTTAGGCAAAGGATTTCACAACCCAGGTGAATAAAGTGTCGTGTTCAAGAATGGTTACAAAGTATGGCAAACAAACTCATTTTTCTGTCTTTTCCCCCACCATTTCTGGAAAGTACCTCTTTATTTTTTACAAGCTTGAGGAGGATAACATTTTCTTGATTATAAGCTCATCCTTCGGATGAGTCCAACTTAGTTTAAATTCGAACCCTAAGAAGGAGTGGTCCATTCCTGTTTGTAATTTAACAGGTCCTTTACTGTCAAAATTTAACGAGTCCAGTATAGGAGAAACTCGGCATTTTTCAATTTTAGAGAGTCTGAAAAAACTTAAGAAGACTCCAGGGTTGACCTTTTTCGCAAATTTGTGTCTCCCAAGCCCGAAAAATTATAAAATAATACTTGAGAGAACCGCTTGATCTTGATGACCAAGGAGTAATTTTTGTAATTAGTGTCTCTGATCCGAAAAAGTAAAAAAGCGATTAATGACACGTCGTTTTATGACCAATATCGAATTTGAAACAACAAAAATCCGACAATCTTTTCATGTTTTTATGGTCAGAAAAGGGTTGTAAGAGGACTGTCTTTTTAGCTCTGTTTTAACGAGTTTAAAAAGAAAAACTTGGCCATCTTTTCATATTTTAGGAGTCAGAAAAGAGCTTCAAGGTGACTAATGTTTTTTCATCGAAAATGACCGATTTCGCCTGAAAAATCCGTTATCCTGAACAAAAACTCAAACATTACTCATACCTGTTTTAAATGGATAAAAATGCTGCAAAAGTTACCTTTCTAAAGTGAAATAAACAAATTTACAATTTATTTATTCAAAAAACTTATAAAAAGGGCTCTCGTCAATTCATTTTTACCGTTTGAGATTTGGGTGAGAAAAAAGGGCTTTTGGTCAGAAACGTCCCATGAAGATTGCGGAAAATCCATCTGTCGGAATCAAGCGCTGTCTCCTCCAGGTAATCCACATCATCTTACTCTTCAATTTCATCCGTTTCAAGTTGTTTTTTAGGGGCTCATTTCATTTTTTAGGAGCTTTTAGGTTCAAAAACCCGCCCGCGGGGTCCCACAGGTGTACCACGGGGGACCCGCGTACCCCGACTTTTTCGCAGTGGGAAGAAAGTCGGGGGTACACACCTGCCGTGAAGGCAAGGTGCGGGCCCACGCACTGTCTCTAACCAGAGGGTGCGTACCCCATGCAAAGGTTTTTAAAACCTAAAAAACTCAAAATTCACCCAAAAAATTTCAATTTCATATATTCTAATTTGCCTTTTTACCGAATGTAGGGTAAACATCATGCTTGATTGGTAAGAACGGGAGCATGAGGATGTAGATCTCACCTCGATAAATCATCAACCTTCGATTGATGCATTGAAGGCATGCAACTTGTACAAATTCTGTGCCATACCTGGCATGAGGGCCCAGGTGGACTTTCTGTAGTGGCTGGTAGATAGATGGAGCATACAGGACCAGTGCTTCTTCATTGGTGGTCACCAGCTTGAAATAGAGCTGGCAGAAATATACTTTTTGACTGGTTTGCCTAAGAGAGGTGAACATTTGACTCTATTTAGGGCTAGGGAAAGTGGCCAGTCTGTCGATAGCCTCCGGCTAGAGTACTGCAATGCCCAAACCAGAGACAAAGGGATAGATATCAAAACCATATCCCATCCTAAAATCATGGTGATTGCATTTACAGTTACCAGACTTTGCGGGAGCATAGCACTACATGTAGCCACTGGATCCCAGATGCAAATGGCAGTTGACTGCTTTCGAGGCACCATTTTCAACTGGTGCGATGTTGTGTTGGCTAATGTAAAAGGCCAATTGACTAGGGTCAAGAACGGAAAACTGAAGACCTTTGGATATGGTGCTTTAGTTGTGAGCTTTGGTCTGGAGACGGTCCCAATGTTGGTCCCACAACACCTCACTGTTGGAGCTGGACTTCCTCGAGAGCCCAAACTGATGTGATGGGTTGCAGTTATGGCCTGTCATCCTTATGAGGGGACAGAGATCGTTCGATTCAAACCTGAGTATTTCCAATGGTTGGAAAACTAGGTTTTTGCTATTCAGGACTTTCCTTATGCTGGGGTATATTTTTGCAGTGACCCAGAGATGGCTCTTCCACCAGGAGAGCAATGGGATGACTCAGGTAAAATCATTTTTGACATTTTTCCTAATTTTTTTTTTTTTTTTTGATCTCGTCCCAAAATTGATAGTAAAAGTTTCAAATGCAGATGTAGGCCCACGGCGACCAGCTGCTCTCCGGCCTTACGAGAGGAAACAACCAGCTGCAACGGCACCAGCCCCACAGGACGAATCAGTAGAGACCTTAGCCGAATTGGAGAGCCATCTAGAGCGCTTGACAGGAGACATTCCAGAGACCAGCATAGATGACATTCCATGTCAACTTCAGCGCTATGTGATTAGGGTCCCAGGACCTTTTAGGAGGTTCCTCTGTAAGGTGGCCCGTGCAGTGGTTTCTTATCAAGATCATCACCAGTGATGGGATGATCGCCTATTATAGACACATATGTCATTTTTGCTTTTTGTACTTATCATTTTTTCCAATCATAAGGTGTTTTTCAACCTATGATCAAGGATGATGTATATTTTGACACACTCCTATATTATACTACAGCACTATTACCAGCTTATCTTGTTAAACATGTTATGGAATGTTTTTAAATTTACTTGTATGACTATTGCAAATGTCTACTTAACATTCGAGAAGCAATTGCATCTGCTAATGTATTTAAAGATCTTGGAATATGCTGATATTCAATATAGTCAAATTCACGTTCCAAGAGACGCACTCTTAAAAATAATCTCAATAATACTGGATTTCTAATGGAATATACTCTATGAAGTTGTAATACAACAAGTTCAAAAATCTAACCTCACTATCAAACTCTGAATCCCAAATGAAATAGATTAAGATAATAACTCAATCACTGCACTATACTCTGCAATGTTGTTCGTTGTTTGACCGAGGCTTACCCCATGCATAGATACCAACTCGTCATAGGGCGAATAAATAACCCAAGCTGCGGAAGAAATATTCTGTGTACTACGACAAGCACCATCATCGAAACCAATGTATGTTTAGAGAGGCGCTGACATCTGCGATATCAAGAGTAAAACCAAGATAAGCAAGAATAATGACAAAAAACACTCTCTAAGCTAAGCACACTTTTTAATCTAAAACACACCAGCTAGAAAGAAAACTATCCTAACTAAAAATCTCCACACCCATCCTTAGGCATAATACCTCTTCAGGTAAAGACCATTTCGGGGTTTACTTAAAGAGACCCCGTCAAAGTCTACCAATTCATAGGCCCCTTTTGCTAGCTTTTGCTTGACAACATAAGGACCATGCCACATAGGCACGAATTTTCCAGTGCCTAATCTATCATTTTCCTAATCGTACAATAAGACTAGGTCTCCTTCCGAAAAATTTCGAGGGGTCACATTTCGATCATACTGAGCTTTAATACATTTTGCATGAGTTTCGATCGCTAATGCAGCATCACGTCGATTCTCATCTAGCTGAGCCAAGTATAACAAATGTCTTTCCTCTTCGGAAGTGGCTAGAAGTAACTCGATGACCATTTGCAATGACGGGATTTTGCACTTAATGGGTAACACAGCTTCCAGACCATAACCAAGTTGGAAAGGAGTGAACCTTGTTGACGTTTTTACTGAGGTTCGATATGCCCAAAGCGCTGAAAATAGCATGTTATGCCAATTCGACCGATGAATCCAATGATTCGTCGGATCATGATGACTAGAACCTTTTTTGATGGCTTCAACCAGACCATTAGCTTGTGGATAATAAGGAGTTGAACTATCGTGACACAAGCCAAGCTGGCCTGTAAGTTCAGTCATCATAACGTTTCGAAAATGACGCCCATGATCAATGATAATCGCTTGTGGAACACCAAACCTAGCAATTATATGATTGAACATGAAAATCGCAGCTGTTTTTCCATTTGCCTCAAATGTAGGCATCGCCTTGGCCCACTTGGTAAAATAATCTACCGCATGGATGATATACGCATGCCCCTCGGCCGAGTGAGGGTTACATGTAATAAAATAAATACCCCATTTGGAAAAAGGAACAACGGCAATTATAGGGTGAAGAGGAGCAGGTGGAGCACGCATGTTTCGATCAAAAATTTGGTAGTGGTGGCATTTTCGGACCTCGATAATACAATCTTTAAACATAGACAGCTAGAAGTAGCTAGCGCGCAATATCTTTTGGGTTATGGCATACCCAGACATATGACTGGCACATGCTACAGAGTGACATTCATTTAAGACCCTTTCAGCTTCCTCATGAGTTAAACAATGTCGAAAAATAGAGTCCGCCCCACGACAATAAAGAGTATCTCCAATAATTCTGAATTGTTGGGACTAGAATCGTATATTTCAATGTTTCGACCTTGAAATTTCTAGCCGAAAGGATTGGGTTTGGAGATAAATGATAATATCTCCATACCACGGATCTAAAGTGCTGATTAGAAACAAGGATTCGTCCACAATGGGCTCCTCCGCCACAGCTTCTGTGTCATCACGCGGGAATTCACACATTAACTCCGCAAAAACTAAAGATTTCTTCGACTTAGACTTTTCAAATTCCAAGTCGAACTCTTGTAGGATCACAATCCATTTGGAGTACTTTCTCCCTAGCAATTGCTTGGTCAAAATATAGATCATAGGGTTGCAATCAGAAATTACTGTAGTTTTACGTAGTAAAATGTAATGATGAAAATGTTGGACAGCTTGAACGGCTGCCAATGCCAATTTCTCCACATGTGAGCATTTTAGCTCAGTTGGATTTAAAGTTCGACTAAGGTAATATATCACATGTTCAGTACCGAATTCATCTTCTTGAACTAACACCATTCCGATGGTAGAAGGGGAGGTGGCGAGATACAAGAAGTAGTCCTGGTTGTAGTTGGGAGGATGCAATAACATGCATGCGTCAACGCGTGTTTTAGCGCATCAAAAGATTTCTCAGCTATCTCTTCCCAAAAGAATGGAGTATTCTATTTCAACAACCGAGTAAAACCCTTTGTGATCTCGGCGTAGTTAGGAATGAATCGACGTAAAAAGTTTGCTTTCCCTTGCAAACTTTGGAGTTGGCGAAGACTCGAAGGAGAAGGCAGAAAACACACTTGTGTGGTTTCAACCTAATCCGATAATGCCTACACCTCATAAAGATTGCGCATAAATGAATGAGATGATCAGCTCGATGTAATGAATGAGCAGGCAAATCATCAAGATAGGGTTGCACAATGTGCTTGATATCATGAAAAGCATAAGACATGGCCCTTTGAAATGTTGCCCTGGCGTTCTTGAGCCTAAAAGGTAATTTGCAATAAGCAAATGTCCCCCATGGACAAATGGAAGCCGTTTTTGGTTGATCAGCAGGTAGAATATTGATTTGGTTGTATCCGGGAAAACCATCCATGAAGGAGAATATTTCACTGTCGGCACAATCATCAATGATTTGATCGATATAGGGAGTTGGGTAATTGTCCTTTGGAAAGGCTCGATTAATGTCCCTATAATTGATACATATTCTTATTGTCCCTTGCTTTTTGTTAACAAGAACAATATTCGATACCCAATCCGTGAACGGAATCGGATAAATGAAACCTACTTTGAGTAATTTTTCAACTTCTGCTTTAATTGCAGCAGCTTTTCTTGGGTGGATCTGACGCAAACTTTGCCGGACGGGTTTAGCATTCGGGTAAGTTTTGATTTCATGAACAACAATTGTGGGTTCAATTCCTGGCATTTCCTCATATGACCAGGCAAACACGTCACGGAATTCTTGAAATAGGGCCTTATATGTTTGAATTTCATCTTTCGTACAAGAGACACCTATATGAATGTTTTCAACAATCCCAAGCTTAACCGAAATGTCAATAGGAATAGTTCGAGAAATATTTCCCAAATTTAGCTCTGAATCAGGATTTTTCATTGGATTTTGAGCTTCCTTGACATATTTAGTCGTAAAAATTGATGAAAAATCATTTTCAAAATGATCAATCTCGGGTAAAAACGAAGACCTATGATGATGATCTTCCCATGGTAAATCATCGACGCATAGGATTTCACGAATTTTCTCATCAGTGTGAACAAGTTCAGAAAACGTTATTGAATTCGAGTTTGATGTTGAAAGTCATTCCTCATGGACCACATCCATTAAGTCAATTTTGGTTGAAGATGTGTCGGAAAGTGACTGCACGGCCTCATACGCAATTTCATATGGACTCAAAGGCATAACATCACCAAATGAGTCTATCTCAGATTCAGAAGGTACGATCCAAGGATCATCATAAACAATGGTGTCTGACGAAATCATATGAATGGTCGCAATAGAAGACGATGTGTTGATAGGAGGAAAAGGAAAAGTTCCCAGTAAACCGGCATCTTTAACTAGTCCTACTCCAACATCCTTATATGGGATAGTCATTTTACCGACATGCTGAATGCTTTCAGAAGAGGATAGGTCAGATGAAAAGTAAGTCAACTGGTCTATGGTTACGATCTTTCCATTATGAGGGAATTTTATAAGCCGAAAGACCGATGAAACGACAGCTGTCATAGCGTAAGACCAATTACGACCCAAGAGAAGGTTGTAATCTAAAGGGGCATCACCACCTCCACATCTAGATTAACGGTTTTGCCTTCAACCCCTATAGGTAAATCCTATAGAATGCAAAAAGGATGAAACCCACAACCATCAAAGGCCTTTAGAATCATCGGGGATTGATTTAGCGAAGGAGAACCAAGCGATATCCAACACTGTATCGACATAATACACGTTGAGGCTCCCTCATCAATCACAGTCCTATGAAAAGGTATGTTTTTTACTATCACTGGGATTTGGAAAGCCATTTGATGAGGTAAGCACAGTGTACTATTTTCTAGATCGAAAATTATAAGGTTCGAGTCCTGGACGTCAACAACTCCTATAGCCGACAATAGTAATTTACATTGTGCTGGACATGATTGCAGCACTTCCAAAGCCGACATTGCTGAAGGTGACACAGCTAAATCTTCAACAATGTTATAGTTCTGAGCCGCTCTCGCATGTGTATTGAAAGCTGACTTTCGAAGTATACCCTTGGCGGGCAGTTTGATTACTAAGTCTGGATTAGGTTTCTCGATCTGTAGTGGATCAGAACCGGGAGCTGAGGTTGATGGGTTAGAATGATAAGATTCTGCTTCTTTACCATCAACAAGACTTTTACTTCCAGAATCATGTGATCGAGTCGCAATCCTAACATGGGACATCATCAATATGGGTTCTTCATTGGCAGTTGTGGAAGAACCTATCATCTTACTGTCTTGATTCGGAAAAGGATCCTTCAAAACAGCAGGAGTTTGGGAACCTTTGACAATTTTCGCAACCTCTGCACGATGAGGGCAGTCTCTTGTAAAATGCTCTTCATCACAAATGAGACAAGGATAACGTGGTTTGTGTTTTTCATCAGTTGATTCCACTTTTTCTGGTTTCTCCTTTGAATTCTTATCTGTTTTATTCTTCTTCTTCCCTTTCTTCTTACCACCGGATTTTGATTTGGCTGTAGATGACTCTACAACATGAATATCGGCGGCGAGTTCTGTGGAAGAATCTCCTATCGGCGAATCTGGAAAGGTTATGATAGGAGAAGAGTTCTTGGAAGACTTCTTCTTACTTTTGGTATTAATTGTACCAATCATACCATTAGCGACATGAGACCCTGAAGGAGCTGCAGCGATTTGCTTTTGCTTGGGAAGATCGGGGATTTTCTCGTGTAATGTACCTGACTGAGTATAAACTAAGTCTAGGTACTATGCTTGAGAAATTACTTGTTCCTCAGTAACGACTTCGGCCTTAGCTACATCCTTAGTGATCTTGGGCAATAAATATTTTACAAACCACTCAGCTAAGATCTGATCTGGGATAAAAAAACTTTCACTAAACGTCGTCGACGTCTCCATTCATGAATGTGATATGAAATGTAAGTAGACATTGACTGCTTTAACGAAGATAATAATTCTGTGCCATTGTCATATCTGACTGGCAACTGAAAATGAGTTAAAAACAAAGTAGCTAACTAACTAATGTTATAAAAAGTGGCTCGCGGTAAATCAATGTACCACTTGGCCGCAAGACCAATTAGAGCATGCTGGAAAAGTCTTAAACGGATTGAATCATCTGAAATGGAATTAGACACACACCAGAGGTGATAAGTCATCACATGGTTCGACGGGTCCTCTCCTGATTTGCCTTCAAACTTAGGAATATCAATAGGTAACTTATTCAACATTGGCGTCCAAAACAGAAGATAGTTAATTGGATCATTCGTAAGGCGTGTCAAGTCAAGCAAGTCCAAAGTTGCGATAAATGGTAACTGACGATTAGGATCCCTAAACCTCTAGGTCGTCAAACCAGTCCCAGGAGGAGGATATCCAGGATAAATAGGATTTGGAATTTCATTTGGGATATTATATCCTCCCGGAAAACCAGGATTAACCGGACCGTACTGGGGTTGTAGAGGTTGTTGATATGTATACCCAGGGTACAGTTGATACTGATAGACTGGCTGCTGCATAGCAGGACCGAATTGGTACTGTCCCTGGTATGGTTGATAAGTAAATTGAGGTTGACTTGTGACGACCGTACTTGAACCAGGTTGTCCTACAGGCATCTGAACCGAAGTGTGAACCGTGGGTCCAGACTGAGGTAAAGATGTCTGAGGAGTTGATACAGGAACAATAGAAACTGGAGCTGTCGATACTCTAGATGTAGGTGGGGTAGATTGAACAGATGTTGCAGTAGTTGCAGCAGCCGTTTGAGGCGGAGTACCCGGAGTACTAGGCCAAGGCTAAGAAACTACAAAAGGTGCAGAAGTTTGAATAGTAGACTGGACAGGTTGCTGGGGTGAACCAGAAACCAAGGGTTGTCCAATTTGAGATGACAACTGTACATTCGGTTGCCAGACCTCTTGGGATTGAGATGTATCCCACACTAAGTTCATTCCGGGGTACGGACCCATAACAGGTTGAGAATATTGAAGACTATAACCGGGTTGAGGGTAGGGTTGATAATTCAACGATACATTTCCAGATCCTTGAAGAAATGATTGACCAGAAGGTGGTTGGTAACCTTGGGTTGGGTACTGACCTTGGGGTTGATAACCCTGAGGCAGGTACTGATACTGGGGTTGACCTTGAGGTACATATTGATACTGGGGTTGACCTTGTGGTACATATTGAGTTTGGGTTTGACCTTGAGGTACGTATTGAGTCTGGGGTTGACCTTGAGGAACGTACTGTCCCGTAGGTATGTACTGTCCTTGAGGTTGCCCCCCAGGTGCAAACTGGGTACCTTGAGGTTGCCCCCCAGGAAAAACTTGAGGATTTTGAGGCTGCCCCCTAGGCAGTGACTGGCCACCTTGAGGTTGAGGATTGGGAATAGTACCCGACATCATGAGAATATCTTCTACACTCAACGGCTTAGTACCATTATTTCAATAGGTTGAGGAGATGCTCCCGAAAAAGTACCAGAAAGTGACTGATACCCAACAGGAACAAAAGGACCGCCGTACAAAAAGGCTTCCGGAGATTGAGTAAACATGGACGACTGTCTTGACATATTTAACAGAGGATAGTAACCCCTAGGTGTTGGGTGATAAGAAATACGAGGTGGTGAAAAACTTAGTCCCGGGTTTTCCAAAAAGTTAGTCAATGAAAGATACCAAGCACTGCTCCTAGGTGGATTGTAAAAGATTGATTCATGCTCCCTAAGCTCTATAACAGGTTGATTTTCAGGGATAGGGATGCCTTCTTTTTCTTCCAGAGTAGCAAGTTCTTCAATAGTTATTAGTCCAGAAGGAAGATTTTGGGTAATTACTCTTTCTACCCTGGGTGAATCAGGACCACTTGAAGCTGGAGAGTTAAACCCTGATGTTGGAGTAGCAGCAATTTCAGTTTCAGGTTCAGATATTTTAGGTTCTTCACCTATATCACTAGTAGATGAAACACTACCAGTAATTTCGGAAATAGACACAGACTGTGTATTATAATCTACTACTAAAGCTTGAAAATCAGGATGTACCACCAAAGAAGACTCTCCTTCTTCAGGTGACCCAACTCTACTGTCTCTAGGAGTTACCAGGGCTCGTAGCCCTTTAGGCTGGCTCGGTGAAAACTCAGGAGGTTGGCCCCGAGGTCTACGGGACTTCCTCAGTAATTCAGCCATGGTTAAATATTTTAACTACTTCACAAGAAAAGAAAGTAAAATCGCAATGAAAACCACCTAAAGCCTCTAAAGAACCAAACAAATTGAATCACACGCCTAAAGAATCTAGGAGATCAAACCACACACAAACAGTAACTTAATGTATATACTGGCACAAGTTCCTCCACTAAACCATCTCGAGTGAAGAGAACCCCCCAGAAAATCCAAGTGAGTCTAGCTGATATCTGCTCTAGGTATAGTGGGATCTTCCCACCATCGTCACCTTAGGAAGAACCCTATAGAATATGGTCACTATGGTCACCAACGGAAACAAATATACCTGGGGGAACAGTCTACGATCCGATACGTACGCAAGGGCAGAGTAGCAAGATCAATCCCCTTGAAGGCTCCTTGACATAATCCAAGGTTTACCAACAAGTGACCCCAGGCTCCTCGACAATGGTTAATCCAAGGTTTACCGTTTTTAATACATGAATATCTGGCGTCATTCCCAATGAGGAAGGATTGATTCCCACACACATGATCTCGTGCTTCTCCTTTAAGAGGAGCTTTCCCAGAGCATAGATGCAACAATTGGATTTCTCTCCTACCGCAAGATACAACTACTTGTTTGTTTTACTGTCTTGGAGAGTTGATTACTCCCTACTCCAAGACACTAGCCTAAGCTATGTTGGTGTAATAGAGCCCTAGAAATAAAAAGATTACTAGATTGATTTTACTTTAAGCGTTATTTTTATTGGTTTTTCTTTAAGTCAAGAGGTACGGAGATGAAACTCGTGGTGTGAAGACTCGACTCAAAATCACTAAAAAATGCACTTAAGATGATTAAGCAACCTTTTCTCTTCAATGAACTTCTAGTTAGGAAAGAGTTTGAGAATGCAAATTCTTGTAAACACAAATCTTTCTTAACAAACAAATTAAAAGAAGAGTTTTTGTCTTTTCCAATGCGTTCAAAATGAGACAACTAGTTATTTTCACAAAAATTTCCCTTTTCTTTCAAACGCTCAAATACTACAAAAACAAACTTTTTCCGAAAGATATTTTTTATTTTTTATAAAACACTCAAAACTATGGACAAAGAAAATCTTGAGATCTATAAACTATAGAAAACTATTTGAAGTAAAAGCTTACAAGATGTCTTTTTCAAGGATGTTTTACTCAGCTATAACATGTCCAGAATCACAAATTAGTAAAAAAACAACCAATTTTTGTTTTCTTTATTAAAAATGAAATCCAAACTTTTAACACAAGCTTTTTCGAAGTTTCACAGAGAGAAAACACAAGATGGATTCCTCAACAAAGGTAGATTTTGCAAATGGTCAGACTCATAAGAAGGCCAGTAAAAACCAAGGTGATCTGAGGCTTCTACAGCTTGTAAGCTCTGAGCTACTACACAACCAAAATGAAAATCAAGACCGACAACCAAAACTTTTAGGAATTTCACCTAAAACCCTAACACCAATGGAATTAACCTAAGGAAAGTTCTTAACAAGTCACATGCAGATCTCGGCAGGGGATAACAACATCTAAACAAATACTAAAATGACTGAAAGAAAAAATCTTAAATTTTTCAAAATTTTAGCAGGGTATGCAGGCCCACAGTTCACATAGGTGCAGGAATGCTCTGTGTGAAAAGCAAAAGTGCGGACAAGTCCGCACTGTGTTGCAAGCAGAGGGTGCGTTCCTCTCCTAAAGTTCTGAAAAACAAAAAATAATCCTAGATCTACTAAATCCACCCAATTCCGCACACAACAAGCCAAAAACAGAAACAAAAACACAGTTTCTCAGGTCAAAGTCAAAACGAGGAAAAAATCAAGTCCCCAGTGGAGTCGCCAATTTGTCACACGGAATGAGTCGATTTTGCGGACAAGCTCGACCTTCCTAGTATCTAAAGATATCTAGTGACAAGCAAGCCAATCAAAAACTATCTTTCTCTAAATATGCAATTGAAAACAAAGGCAAACAAGTGTTTTAGGCCTACCTTGGGTCCAATGCAAGTTTGTGGAAACCTCACTCCCTTTGATCCAAATGAGCTCCCTTGTAGCAAATCTGCAAACACAAATAAGCAAACAAATTAAATAACACCTGAAAAGCCAATGTCATCAAGCATATCCATCATAATGATCAAGGAATTTATGAAACAAACCACATAAGACAATTTGTTGAGAAAAATGAATCTGATTTTATTAATTCAAATCAAAGAAGAACTTTACAACCTGTGTCTTGATGTTGTCCAAGCTCCTCCCAGGGTCCAACAAGAAGTCTCCTCTACTTTGACAAGTTTCACTCACTTCCCAATGAAGCCAAAAGGTATGTGATATCTCCTCTCAAGCTTAACTAGGAAGCCTCAATTCCATCAGCATTTACCCTTAAAAATGTTCAGCTTCTAACCTCCCCAGCAACCAGCCCAATGCCTTAATTTATAGTGCAATGGAGGGAAGTTACTAGGTCCTCCTTCAAAGGGATAAATCCCTCCTTCAACGGGATAGCTCCTCTTATCAAAGGATTAGCTCCTTCCCTTTTGGGATGTATGAACCACCTTGGAGCAAACAATCCACATCAAATTCCTTCTAGAATCATCTAGAATTAACCTAAAGTGAGTTTTTTAGAATAAACTTGCGCCTTTTTTACTTTCACAGGGGTACACACCCACCCCTTTACAGACAGAGCATGCAGATACGCAGGTAACATGAACAAAGGGTGCAGGCCCACAGGTAAAAGTGAGAGAAAGTGTGGAACCAGAGCTTTATTGATTTTTAATTGTTAAGTAAACTTGACTCAGATAGAGTCAAAGGAGGTTATACAGTGATGGTTTTGGGGCACATGGTATTGTGCATCCATGGTATTCTACCTGTGGTATTATATGTAATGGAGCCTATAAAAGGCTGGAAGGACTTCATTGTAATGCAAGGCCTGGAGATGAGCGGTGAAGGCTCACTTGGCTGGATTGGCCAGTGTTTTGGTCAAGATAATGAAATTTCATTATGATTGGGTTTTTCCCCAGATTTGAGGTTTTCCCAGATAAACATGTGTGTTCATGTGTTTATGGTTATCGCTGGTTATTTTTTATATTTGTTTCTCTCAGTAATTCTTCGTAATTAATTTATGTTCTTGGGTAAATTTCTTAACAATTGGTATCAGAGCCAAAGGTTGTGTATTGGCTTCCGAAAAATGCTTTTGTTGCGAAGCGAACTAGGGTTGTCTTGAACAAAGTTTTGCGGTTTGGCAACCCTGCTCAAAGGCAGGTATGAAGGAAATGTTTGATCGGTCAGCTAAAGATCAGTGCGGCCGGAGGTGTCAAAGGTCGTGGACGGGCGAGATCCGTTACAGCTCATTGATGGTGGAAAATTTAATACATCTCCTGTGGCCATTTTAGAGGCATCTATGCTTGCTCCCGAAGAGTTATTTACAAGTGAAGGGCTTGTTAAAGATGAAGGTGAGTTGACCCAGGAAGATGTTGGATGAGTATAAGAGTGAGAAAGGGCTCTCTGAAATATATGAGGCTGAGTATATGCATGTTATCACGCTCTAGATCTAGATCAAGGCCTCCTGGTGAAGTCACCCTAGGCGAGGGTTTCAAGGATTCTTCTCAGAAATTAAAGGCAGTGAAACAAGGATGCCCACAATTGAGAGAAAATGGGTTAGAATAGCAGCAATAATAAACAAAAAAAATAAAATTAATTACTGAAGTCAAAATTATTGCATGTAAATGGGCATACTACTGTAAGACCTGGTAAGGCATGTGTACCCCTGGGTAATCACTGGTAAAGTCTGGGTTAGACCTAGGTGATAGCGAGGGTGTCGGGTTAACAATACCCCAGGTAAAAACTTTGAGAGGGATAAGAGCTAGAGTGAGCGGGATTGTCTCACTTAGCAGGATTGGCTGGAGTTAGTCAAGGAACCCCAAGTCAAGTTTAAGGGGGGAATTGTTAAGTAAACTTGACTCAGATAGAGTCAAAGGAGGTTAAACAGTGATGGTTTTGGGGCACATAGTATTGTGCATCCATGGTATTCTACCCGTGGTATTATATGTAATGGAGCCTATAAAAGGCTGGAAGGACTTCATTGTAATGCAAGGCCTGGAGGTGAGCGGTGAAGGCTCACTTGGCCGGATTGGCCAGTGTTTTGGTCAGGATAATGAAATTTCATTATGATTGGGTTTTTCCCCATATTTGAGGTTTTCCCAAATAAACATGTGTGTTCATGTGTTTATGGTTATCGCTGGTTATTTTTTGTATTTGTTTCTCTTAGTAATTCTTCGTAATTAATTTATGTTCTTGGGTAAATTTCTTAACATTAATGTCTTTCTCTCATTTTCAAAGCTTGACATGAAGAGCCGAGGTCTGAGACTTACTTAGGAGGACAGTATAAGTGATGATAGACCCATACTGACTGCAAATAGTCATGGTGACGATATTTTTGTGTAACAAGGGGGAGAAACTCTTCCACTCACAGATGTGGGTGAAGGGTTCTTTGTTGTAGTTTATTATCGACAATGGAAGCCAAAAGGACCTCATTTCAGTAGAGGTTGTGAAGTGGTTGGGCCTACCAACCACACCAAACCCATAGCCATACACCTTCGGGTGGATTCACCAAAGGTAAGATATTCATGTCAACCAATAGTACCTTCTTCCCTACAACATCACGCCCTTCACAAATGTACTATGTGTTGTTTCTCCTCCTAAAGTTTTTGATGTATTATTAGGCCAACCATACTTGTGGAAGCAACATGTTGTGTATGATCCTAGTGTTTTCACTGTTATTATTAGTTTGGGAAATAATTTGTATAGGATACCAGAGGTAGCACTACCTAGCACCATTTCTTTGATCACTATGATCCAATGCAGTAAGATCATTTCCTAGACTGAGATTCTTTTCCTTATGATTCATTCTCAATGCAAGAAGAATATTATGACCACAACCTCCAAATAGGGATCCTTCGCACAACAACAATAGATGGACAAGGTTATGTACGAGTATAGGGATATATTCACCTCATCCACAAGGGTGCCTCTACACTATCATGTCAAGAAGTCCATCAACATGACCTAGAGTCCGCTACTACCCAATGGACTAATCTATCAATACTCTGTTCTAGAGAGCAATGAAATCAAGAGGCAGATTCAAGAGTTGTCATAGAAAGGGAACATCAGGCCAAGTTCATCACCCTGTGGGGGCCTGATCATGTTGGTACAAAAGAAGGATGGGACCTGGAGAACATATATTGACTTTTTGGCATTGAACAAGATCATTGTCTGGAATAGGTATCTAATCCCACATATTGATGACCTTCTAGACCAGCTTAAGGGGGCCAAATATTTTAACAATATTGACTTGAATTTCGGGTATCACTAGGTACCTATCGAATCCTTCGATGCGTGGAAGACTGCCTTCAAATCCATGGAGGGCCTTTTAAAATGGTTGGTCATGCCTTTTGGGTCAAGGAATTCCCTCACTGCATTCATGAGGATGACAGATGACATCTTGCAACCCTTCACAAGCACATTCATGGTGGTATATTTGGATGACATTCTGATCTTCATCCAGAGTTGGGAAGTGCACCGCCACCATATTCAAGAGGTCCTCCATACCTTTCAACAATACAAGTAGTGTACCAATTTGGAAAAATTCACTTTTGGCGTGACGCAAGTTCAATATCCGTAGTACACCATTGATGAGTGGGGTGTGCAAGTGGACCCAACCAAGATACAAATAACTCTGAATTTTCCAGCCCCAACCACTCTGACAGAGCTCTACAGCTTTTTGGGTCTTTCCAACTTCTACCGCATGTTTGAGTTGGGGTTATCTTATATCACTTTTCCTTTAAGTCAAGTCACCAAGGGAGGACCAAAAAAAAAACATTATTTTGGTCCAAATCCCAACATAAGGTGTTTGTTGAGTTGAAGCATCACCTCTACTCTGCACCAGTTCTCACATTACCATACATGCTAAAACCATTTTATATTGAGTCAAATATCTTTAGATATGCTATTGGTGCAGTTCTTACTCAACAAGAGTATCCAGTGGCATATCATAGTGAGGCACTTTTAGACACAGTTCAAAAGTATCCCACCTATGACAAAGAGATGTATTTCATTGTGTAGGCCTGCCTAAAATGGAAGCATTACATTTTGGGGAAGGAAATGGTCATCCACACAGACCATCGAACCCTACAGTTCATATAGACACAATGGAAGTTGCAGAATGATCACCATCAGAAATGGGCCACATACCTATAACAACTCCATTTGAACATTAAGTAAATGAAGGGAAACATCAACAATGTTGCAGATTGCCTCAAACGACCGCCGGTCATGGTGCTGACCACTATTCTCGACTCTTGTGGGAATGAGAAGATAGGGTGGCCGCATCTTACAAGAGTGATCCAGAATTCATCAACACATACCAGACACTCTTGGAAGGAAAGAAAGTTCCAAATTTTCACCTCCAAGATGCACTGATATGCCACTTGGGACACCTCTCTGTTCCTTGAAGCGAGCGTGCCAAGATTGTTTTGGAAGCACACTACAATCGAGTCGCTGGACATTTCAGGGTAGATACAATAGTGGAAGTGATGTAGAAGTATTTTTATTGGCTCAACATTTGATTAGATGTTGGGAAGTACATAAAATACTGCACTACCTGCACCATTGCCAAACCGACCACTAAGAATCAAGGCCTGTGTACTCCTCTGCCTACTCCTAATCGACCTTGGGAATGCATCTTCGTGGATTACATGTTGGGCCTTCCATCTACTAGGCATGGCAATGACTTTGTTTTCATGGTCATCGACAGATTCTCTAAGATGGCCATTTTTGTGGTCTGCAAGAAGAGTATCATAGCAGAAGGCAATTTTAAGCTCTTCTTTGAATAAGTGTGTTTACACTTTGGGATCCCATAGTCCATTATATCAGCTTGGGACAACATATTCCTAAGTACATTTTGGTCAAGGCTGTGATCGATGTTCGATACCAAGGTCACTAAATCCATGACTTTCCACCCCAAAATTGATGGAAAAACATAGGTTTTCAATAGGATGATTGTACACATTCTGTGCATGTACAAATCGAAGAATCCACGCACATGGGATGAAAGCCTCCCTTATGTCCAACACAACTACACTAGAGTTCTTCATAGCTCAACTAGCCACCACATCTCTTCTCAGAGATAAGTATCCATCTCCCGAGCTAGTTTAATTCCATTTCTATATGTAAGCATATTTCAATTCTTTGATATTAATGAAATGAAGTTTTATTTCTGTTTCATCTCTGTGTTTATGTCTATACCTTTTTTTTTTCTTCTTGCATAAGTTTTGATCACACACAGTCTTGTAGTAGTCTACACATCCCCTACTAGACCATAGCTAGAGTAATAGATCCAAAATTCAATCACCATGGAGCATTGTAGGATTCAAAACCATGATCTTTAGAAGCTATAGGACCTCCTATAGGATGTTACAAGATCATCATTAGAGAAGAAGAATAATGTGTGTAGTAGATCAAACACATATATTTCTGAAGTAGTAAATCCTTGAAGCACAAGATCATAGATACAAGCTCCAAAGTATATTTTATTACCCAAAAAACAACAACATCTGATCCAAGGAAGATCCCCTCAATCTAGAAGGACTCGCATCATTGAAGTTTCAACTAGCATAAAAAAAAATCTTATATTTTTTTGAAATTGCAGGAAGCAAGAGAGACAAAGTAATGACCTCTCAGAAGATACTCAGAAACAACCTCACCCATGTCCAAATCTACCATGCAACGAAAGGATCAACACATCAACAAACAACCACTAGGTAGGCATGGGTATGCACTATCCTTCATCTCTCCTCTTGAGAGCATTATGGTTAAAAATTTGTTTACAATGCACAAGAGAGTGTTTTGTAGGCTGAAGGTGGCCAACAGTCTCAGCCTCCCTCAAACAGTTAAATGTAGCTAACTCCCTCACTCATGCAACATGGAAAATGAAGAAAAAGGAGGGTGATAATTACAAGGAGTGGACTATTGGGTTTATAAGGGGAATACATAGGTGGTAGGTGGGGGCTAGCTCACCAAACACACTAAGCCCACTACCACAAGAAGAATAAAAGGACAAGTTCGAAGTTCATTTATACCAAGATTTCATTCCCAAAATGGTAATAGAGCCTACTAAGTCATTGAGAGTTGAGAAAGCCACTATATGGGGTTCCCTAGGATGCTACAAAGGTGTTGCAAACTTGAAGAAGAAGGCAACAAAAAGGAGAAGAAGAAGGCAACAAAAGGAAAGAAGTTTCACCATAAAAATAAAACTCAAACCATAATGATGAAAAAATGCTTTCCAAAAGGTCTTTGATCTCTTGTAGCTTGTGCCCAAGGCCTAGAAGATGTTATAGAAAGGTAAGAGAAAAAAATTAGTCATGAGGTGCAATTTTGGTCAAGATATGATAGATTATGTGAGCTTCTATAAGAGAAACAGAGATGCTATAGGAAGGGACATATTTTCCACATGAGAAGAAAAAGTGCTATAGTAAATATGCAAAAAGCCTTATTTTGAGCAACTTTGTCACATAAATTCCAGATTTGAAGAGGGAAATATAAAGAGAATGGTAAGTACACATTTTCCTCTATCATCTGTGGAAAAGAAACCAAAAAAACCTCTCATTCCTTCAACAATGCATCCGGTAACAGAATTCTGAGAGTAGTATGAGAATAAAAAAATAGAACGTGAATGTTTCTTTTGAGTTAAGCAAGGTTAAAAAGGAAATGGAATTTTTTTTTATTTGATTATGAAGTTTACCTTCCTCTAACCAATATTAATAAAACTTCTCTTTTACCCTTGTAGCAGATTGGGAGTATTGGTTCGTCAAACTTTGGAAAATCACAATGAAAATCATAGGGGACGGTTTCAATTGAAGAGAGTCCATAGACTCATCAAGGATGTCGATTATCATATATGTTGTGAAAACTTGTATCATGGGAAAACTTTGTGGCCACAAACAAAGAGACTTTTCTTAAGGCACAAGCACAATCCTAATTAGAACTTGGATAAAAAGATGGATATATAGAATAAGAAGATGGAGAAGAAGAGGAAGAGGAGGGAGCAATAGAATATGTGCCAAAATTCATTTTTAGGTAGCTTGGGATGTTAAGGAGGCCAACAAGGCCATGAATGAGGCACAATTAGGTCACAATGTTGCTCAAAGGAGGAGCAACACTTTCAATAGGGGCATGATGGACCTCCAAATTAGACACAAATTAAGGCCCACATGACCATCCTTAAACACATTAAACCTTTCTTTTTTAATTATATGACATATTTTTAGCTTTAAATATGTTCTTAGTAAGGTCTAGAGATAATACATATTATGTGCCTAATATTATTTATTTTTGTAGAATATTGAGAGAAAATGGAGTAAATTTTGAATGAATAATATAGGGACTTGCTCCATACTAAAGGATGGAACAATATTGAATAATAAATGAACTAAATATCATGAAATTATTGACAAATTTTGCATCTACATTGATTGAGAAAATCTAGGAATGTGTTTCCTGTCATGTAAAGAAGATTCTTCGTGTTGGGAACCAGATCCGCCATTTGAGGGATCTTGGAGGGGAAAGACGCCTCCTTTCAAGGAGAATGTTTCCTCATATATTTGTATAAGTACCAATTCGAATTTTCCTCTAGAGGCATGTATTTTTTGGTCTTCTTGTGGAGAAAACTTTATCTTTAGCAGCTCCACTTTCATTTCTAGCATGAACATACTTGGATTGATTTAAATACTGAAGTTTGGTGTCATTTTTAGCTTATAAAGCTTGGTTTCCTTCATAGGAAATTGAGTTTATTTGGGTTTGGCCATTCCAGGAGCCTTGGATCCCTCTTGTATAATTTGTTTATGTCCTTTGAATGTCTTTTTCACTTGCATCTCTTATTTCTACATTTACTATTCATGCTTATTTTGTTGTAGGTTACATTGGTTAAATTATTGAAGCCATTTTTTTAAAGGTTATTTTACAAGTTCAAAAGCATGATCCATCCTTAGAACATATTTTAAAAGTCATATTCATTATTGAGCTACCTGGATTGGGTTACTAGTTCACGAATCTAGAATTCTCGGAAGTCCCTTGTAGCAAAATAATAGTAATTTTCTGTTATTTTTTAGAACGTGTTAATGAATTTCATTTGAGTTAATTCCACTTATATTGGTTCATAACAAAAATAAATTTAATAACAAAATTTACCCCATAGCATTTTCAATTTATAGGTTAGGGATTTGGTAGGTTAACTAGCTCACTAGTTATTGAACTTTTGGCTTTTAGAGAAAGTAATTTTCAGCTATTTTTTAGCACGTGTTAACAAGAGAATTTTGGAGTGATTCCACTTGGAATGGAGTCCTAGAAAATCCTAATTAACAAAAAAAAAATATCATCTCATTTGCATGTTATTTACTTGGGAATTCAACAAGTTATCTTGCTCTTGTAGCAAAACAGGGCCTCGTGCAGTACCTCCTATAGCACTCATGTATCAAGTGTAAACTTGACGAGATTTTCTCCAAAAGATTGGTTTTTTATTATTAGGCTTGAATAACGACCCCTAGTATCTGAAACCACGATTTAGTAGGACCAAAAAACTCTTAAGTATTGCTTCTTCTCCATTGCAATTCACCTCTGTAGTTATGGTTAGTGGACATATTCATGACTTGAAGAGCATAATGATGATTACTTTATGAAAAACCTTATGAACTTTGTTGATAAAATATCTCTTGAATGTGGTGATTTAAGAATTATTTAAATGTGTTTCATACATCTTAAGCAATGGTTTCCATTTCCAACATTTCTATTTGTATTTCATAAACTAGGCTTCCTTTTGAGGTACCAATTACGCTTTGGAAATGGGTTAATGTTTACATTTATGCAAGTAAGATTAAAATTTACATTCATGCAAAGTATAATAGCCTTTACTTTCTATAAAATTAACTTGGATTTCCTCTATGCAAAAGTAATTAGGTTTCCTCTCTGCAAACATAGTAACATTTCCATTTTTTCAATTAGTTTAGGCTTGGAATTCATGACATTCACTTCATTACACTTGATCAACGAAAGAAGGACACATTGCACGCTACATGTTGGTAGGCCAAAATTCTCTATTTTTACCCCCTTCCTATTACGAAACCACAATCATTAACCTCTGTTTATCTCCATAAACCTCCTCATTCCTGCACTAGTACAAGAATACTGTATATTCCTACATAATCTTTATTAAGGTTTATTAGGTGGTTAATTGATATTTTTAAATAGATTTCGTGCCTTTAATATTTCTTGTAACTTATATTTACCTTCCTAAAGTATTTAATAAGCTAAGTTATTAATCATTGTACTAGATTGATCTAGTGTAGGTAGATTCTTACAAAGTTGACAACGACCTGTTTCATGATCTCTGCAACAGTTCGATCACTTCACGTGAGCATCTTGGTCCACATCATCTAGTTCAATCACGATCATCTAGAGTTGAACTCAAGTGGAGGATAGTTAGGGATATGGCTAAGGATTAGGTCCACATCCAACAAATCGTTCGCAACTTATTATAGTCGTTAGCTTAATTTTGTAATTTTGTTTGTTATTTCGTTTCAGCTAAAAGGCTTGATTTGGAACGACTATTGAATTTTGGGTTATGGCCATAGGCCAAAGGTTTGCATAAAATATAGCTTTCAGATAGAACTAGCTTAGCAAGCGATAGCGATAGTAGTACAGATGTAGTTTCTAGTTAATTTGTAATCTCATTGTCACCCTCATTCTGGGATGGACTTGAACTCAAATGTATATTTGTTGATCGGAATTAATACAAGGAGTTGCACCATGATTTTCTCATTACACGTTTTAATTCTTCATTGATATGTTATTAACATGCTGAAGGTTTTCATTTCCGAAAATGAGAAACGAGTTGGTTTACTAGGGCCCATCCAACCCAGCTCGTTTACCCTCTTGCTTTTGTTATATTAAATGTGTGTTAACTATGTTTATTTGCAAAAGCGTGGTTTGAATCTGAATTTCTTTCTTTCTTACAGATTCTGATTTATTTCATTAAAGCGGTCAAAGTTTGAACAAATCCATTGTGTGATAGTTAAGTTGAATTACTTCGCTCCCTATAATTTCCTTTCTAGTCTGCTTTCACTTGGATCGTGCAGTTAAGATTATCCCTGCACCAGTGCATGTAGGATTCTGCACTTTGGTTTGCTAGTTTATTTACAGTAAGTGTTTTATTCTTTTCCCTTTATATGATTTGACCTATTTCTGCAAAGTGTTCCCCATTAGAAGGAAGAACTTATAATATTAAAGGTTAAACTTATCAAGATTAAAGATGACTTCATGAGATAAGAAAAGAACATTATTGCAATATCTTAATTTATGATTGCACCTCACGATTTAAGGAAAAGGATTAAAAGTAATCTGAAATATTATAGTGAACCATGTAGAAATTTTGAAAAATAAACACATATTCAATGGAGATTATCCTGATCATGTACTATTGCGGAATACATACACAATACATAAGCTCCTCTACGTTTATCATCAATATAGCAGCATCAATAACAATAAAACATCAAGAGCATGCACACATTAACACAGTTTGTAACCCAGGGAAATCTTACAGCTAAAAACCCCAACTATTTGTATATTAATGATTAAGAACATGTAACATTACAATAGTCAATACTTCTAAAAAGTATCCAGCACTATCTCCACCTGTTACACACAATATAGCTTAGATCTGATCTCCAAATCTATTCCACTGCTCAATACCTGCTCAAGAATGGATGAGAATGGTTGAACCAAACTCGTATTTACCTCAAAAGAATCACTCACACTGGGAATCACGTGAGTAGAGGCTATAATCATTTGGTATTGGCCAATTCTCATTGGCATAACTCAATCCCATTGATTGTGCAAATCCTCATGCACAACTATAGTCACAACTGATAGCAATCTGATCCTCTAACATCTGTCCCTGCTGCACTGAACATGCACTGACATGCAACTGAGTTAACTGATGTATTCTTTAGTTGCATTATGAGTTAATAATTAGTTTAACAGCTCATCATTAGTCTATTTGCAGTTAGACTAATTACAACTAGTTTAACCAAGTCAAACTGAACACAACTCCATCAACTCCATAATCAACTCCACCAAACTCAATTGGTTGAGTTCTAACTAAAGTCATGCATGCAACAACTTAACTGACCCACAAAGAAAACATATTTCCTTCTGACAGCTGCATGTGTCACATCTGTAGCTCAAACTGAAGTGCTCCAAGAGAATAAGATAAAGTTTATAGTCTAAATATTATTATAAGCTAATAATATTTGACTGCTCTATAATTAGACTTGACAGTGTCACCATTGTTGTCTAAAAATAGAAGTCCATCTATTTTTTCCAACTTGACCAATCATCCATAAACAGCATCCTGCAACTCTATAGACATGATCCATATGTCTAAAAATAGACATAGTCTAAAAATAGACTTTGCGCCATAATTTGCCTGTGGGCCCACTTAGTGAAGGCGACTCTTTTCACTAAGCTCCATCATCTTGTTGCAATCTCAACATTTTTTTCGTGCATACTATGGAATGAGGTCAAGGTCTTGTTTTATAGTTTATTTCTTGAATAGAAGGGGCTTCAAGGAGATGAACGTAGGAGGAAGTTTAGGGAGGGAGTTTCCACTTTTTGATATTTAAATGTTAGTTAGGTTAAAGCCCAAGAGATGCGAGAATCACCTCCTTTTATTAAGAAATTCCCTTCAAACCCTTGTCCAGATTTGACATTTGACTCGGTCAATTAACCTTTGATCTATTGGAACTTCAAAAAAATCGTTAAACCCTTGTCATGAATTTGACCTTTTGAATTTTGGGGTTATTGTCCATATAATGGAGGCATCATCTTCAAATGAGGATATCTCACAAACCGCGAGGCCTCTCATGGCATACCACATACCACCAGAAACAACTTGATGAGGAGAATCCAATGAAAAGGATATCTAAGGTAGATTCATTGAATCGTTGCTTCAAAAAATCCAATATGTGTGGGTTACATTCATTACCTAGGGAATCCAAACCCTAGGACTAGAGTTTTCAGCCATCCTTCTGCTGGAGCTTCCAACTTGATGCAATCTGTACAAATATTAAGAGTGCTTATTAACAAATGTTGGCATCAATGATAACACCATTCAACAAGGTTATGCATTTGTATGCATATTTTGGCTCCAATGATTAAAACGAGACTTGAACCTAGTGGTCACCCTTGCAAATCCTCCCACTTAGAATTAAAAAAAAAAAACCTTTAAAATGGATTTATCTCCCTAAATTGAGGTTAAGGAAGCACCTTTTGACCAAGAGATGGGCATTGTGGATTTTTAGGCCGGCTAAATTGGCACAACATGTTTTTAGCTCGCCATCAACCACAAAACCTGATCCTGAGAGTGTTGAGAGAATTGATCCCGCGATCTCTCAATAGCAAAGGTTCTTTAACGAGGAGGACTCAACCAATTGACCTAACCCTAGGGACTAAAATTGCATATTATAAATATAAAGCTCAATTTAATATTTTTTTAATGAATTATATATAAATTTAAATTCACATATGAAAATTAGCACATAAAATTATTTATTTTTTCATGAGTCCCAATATTTTCAGAAATGAGTTAATAAGTGGATAAACTTATGGTTCTGGTGTATGCCCTAAAATTGTTTATGTTGGGCTAAGAGCTCGTCTTCTTCGAATGTAAGGAAAAGACCCAGACACATATGACAGGAGCGAAAGCTTGCCCCCTTATGGACTAACAACGAGTAGTTCTAGGTGGTGTGGTTTTCCTTGAATAACAATGATGAGTCAACCTGCACTCATGGATAAGAACGAATGGTGATTGTCCCCACTGCTAGTTTGACAATTGAGTTATGATAGGTTTTCCCACTATTAAAAAAAGGTGGATAAAATTCAATTCATTAGCTAGTGAGGTGGTAAGTTCTACCTTGATCTACTCATTTTTCAAAATTCTAACACTATGAATTATCTTAAAATGAGACTTTTACGAGCAAAGTTTAGTGGTCAAAATTCTCATCAGTCAAGTAGAACTATAACTTCCAACAAATTTTTTACTAAATTTAGAGAATAATTTTAATAGAAATAAAGTTAAGTCTATCCATTAATAACTTACTCTATATATAAATATGTCACAAGGAAAATTCTACAATACAATATAAGAGAGACGTGTATCGCCAATCACGTATATGTGAGTTAATAAAACTAAAATAATAGAATAATAAAGTAAATAAAAGTGCGCATTTCTTCTAAATTATTCTTGATCAAATTTCTTCCAAAGAGATCAAAGAAAGTAAATAAAAGAATTTGATCAAATTTCTTGAGGTGTAAATTTTACCTTAACCTTTTATACAAAAAAATAAAAATAAAAAAAAAAAAAAAAAAAAAAAAAAAAATAAATAAATAAAATAATTAACACCTATAGGAATTTAATCCTAATACACATTTGATAGATGTTCAAAATTAAAACAAATTTAAAATAATACATAAAACATAAGCTACATAATAACTAACTCTGTATATTTTTTTTTTTAGGAAAGAAAAAAATTTGGTTATCATATTAAGTAAATATCCAGTACATAGCAGCTTCCATTATGTACTACCAAAACTGCCCATTATAATTGCAAAAGAGCATCCCCTAATTTTCTTATATGAACTACAAACTACCATGTGCGTATTGTTCCCAAAAACATCTTAAACAACACTTTTCTACTCATTACTTTGTATAACAACATATCATAAGAAAAAACTTATAGTCTAAAAAACATACATCCCACCAAGGGAAAGCCAAAAAAATCATCAAAACACCAGAAAAGTACCCTCCTCTTGTATTGCGCCATTGCAAAAGATGTTGAATGAAAAAACTCAAGTACAACATCAATACCCCTTTTTTAGAGTGCAATCGCCATGGAGTTGTATTCCATGAATACATGATCAAAGGAAATTCATAAAAAAGTGGTCTTTAATTTCTCAATTCTAAGCATCTAGTTAATCAGTAAGGAAGTGGATAGATTTTCCCATCCATTGGCCTAGTCTATAATAATCTTTGAGTTGCCAAAAATAGAATTTTCCTTCATATTTAGTTTTCTTGCATTATAAATTAAACCTCATAAGGTGGTCACTTCTGCTCATGTGTTTGTGCCACACTCAATGAACTAATAAAAATGAATATGGATATATTGAATCATCTTAAAAACAACATTGCAACGATGGTAACCTTATTGAACCACACCATAAAAAATCCAACTAAAAAGACAACATTTTGATCAGAAGCCAGAGTTTTCGATGACTTTACTCTATGTGACTTATGGGCATGTTTGCCTAAATGAGCACATACCCTATTATAGATGCATCCAATGTCGAAAGGATTTTCATCAAATATCAATGTGTTTCTAGCACCCTAAATCTCCTATATAACAAAGAACAGAAGGGTCCTATGTGCACATTGCCGACGGATCCACCACTTAATGCACTCCTCCAAAGATAAGAAATGACATCCCTGATTTAAGTGATATCTTTGTAAAATCCGACCCCATACTACAATGGAAAAAGGGTATTGAAAGAAAAGATGCAGGACATTGTCCATTGCTTCTATGCAAAGATAACCTCGTCAAGGACCAATGTATCCTCTTTTGCACAAATTATCCCATGTGAGGTTCCAGTCCTTCCAATCAAGCCACCTAAAGATAATAATTTTCAAAGGCATATTCCAAGTCCAAATCAACTTGTGCCAACACCTATCCACATTTTCTTGAAGAGAAATATAAATGTAGTTGTAAACATCCAACACCACAATTTGTTCCTCAAGCAGAAAGTCGTTCCAGGAAAGTTATCAAGATGCCATCAATTTTATCTAATTTGAAGAGCCCGAGCACAATAAGCTTGTTGAGTTTTCCAAATTGACGTTAATCACAAATTAATTTGCTAAATAAATAATACTTTGTGATAAGTCCTCTCAAAATATATTTTTGTTTTCATAATGGTGTATAATGAGATAAAGTTGTAAGGAATATTTTTCTAACTTTGCTAATAAAATAACATTTATTTTAATTTGAATTATATTAAATATAAAAACGAGAACAAATTTCTCTATGTAAACAATTTCTCTAAAAACATTCTTTTGTTTAAATAAGTCAAATTTGAGAAAAAAAAATCATAACTCAATCTTTTTTTAGTAATTTGAGTAAGTAAAATTTGAGAAAGGTTTATAAGTCAATCAATTTGATCCATCTTAATACTTCAGGGGTAGGATCATTGAGGTACCCAACCTCTTTGATTAGACCTTGCTACGGGAGCCCCGACGAGGAGTAGTAGGACTAGCTGAGTGGGCAGAGACAGATGCAGATGGAGCAGTAGAGAGAGCTACAGTGCAGGAATCCCAAGACAGTGCAGAGCTAGCACGCTGCAACAATGCGAGAGGCACAAGAGTGTTGCACCAGTGCAGGATGGCACGGAGAGGTGTGAAACGGTACGAGATGCATGGAGTGTTTCAACAGCTCAGAGGTCACAAAGGGAGCACTTGTCAGCGGTAGAGGAAGCTTCAACATCAGAGGATGTTTCTAGCCCAACAGGGAGGTCAGTTGGGAGATTTTTTGTTTCTAGAGTTGTTGGAGCAACAACACTTGGGAGAAGTGTTGCATGCAAAACATTCCAAAGGTTCAGGATCAGGTTCAAGTTGAATGCCTTTCTTGTTGGGAGGGAGTGTTGAAAATGGCAACAAGAAATGCTAAAAATAGCATTGCTATAAATAGCAGTTCAGGTACCAGTGTCAGACATAGCAACAAGGAATGAAAAATGGAAGTGCTAAAAATAGCTTTTCTATAAATAACATTTCAAGATAGATTCCAATTTTAGTTAGTCCCTAAACAAAATTTGAGAATTAAAATTAAAATTTGATCTTAGCAGTTGTTTGTAAAATATTTAATCAACTCATCTTGAGTTAATTAGTTGTAGAAAATCAAACATGAAGTCTATGTGGGGACATGCAACAGTTTCTCCATTAATTGAGGAATTTATCCATCAGTTAAAGAGATAAGGATGAGTTGTAATATTGAGTTGTAATTAGTTAGCTCATTTAACTGAGTTAAGTCCAATTAGATTAGTTCCAACAGTTTGTGGAATTAATTGTGAGTTCAGTTAGTTAATGATTGCATGCATGTAACTATTGCTCTCCAGATAACTGAATATTCTCTTATAAAAAACTCATGCATGTCAGTTCAGTCAGAGACCCAATTAAGATCAGAGGAAGGGACAATGTACTATCAGTTAGAGGATTTTTCCTATACAGGAAACTCATCCATGCAGAAGGGATTATCTCCTTCAGGATTGCGCAGTGAGATCAAAGGTTAGTGAGTGTGTGAAGAGGCCAACTCACATAGGTGGCAGCACTGGACCCCAAGGAAAACTGCACAAGGAAATAGGAGGCTTGGAGGGTAGAGGAGAAGGATTGTGAGAAGCTTTTAACTGTCTATGAGCAACAGAGGGATTGTAGAGAGAGCAAGATAGCTTGTGAGCTGATTCTTTTTGTAACCTGAACATATTTCCACTTGTATGATAATACAGAGATTGGGGTTTTAGGCTGAGCCTTTCCTCGGGTTATTCTTCTGTGTTTCATGTGTGATTGAATCTTCTTCTCTATTATATGTGTTCTAATTGATCTTGCTCATATTCGATTAAGCTTCCGCAATGTTTGTTGTAGAAGTAGATCTTGTATTTTGCTTTAGTATATTGCATAATCTATTGATCTCTAGTGGGAATTTCACATGGTATCAGAGCAAAGGTGATCAAGTAAAGAACAATATACAAGAAGGGAGAAGTTCGAAGTTTGAGATTCCTGGATATAGAAATCGAGTTCTTATCACATCTTAGTTTCACCAATGGCGTTCAACGGTTTAAGACTCAAGTATGCCCTTGATGGCAGCTCGAACTATATAGCTTGGAAGGATCGCATGGAAGCAGCATTAGAGGATAACAATCTAAAGGACTTCATTG
The DNA here is from genome assembly GCA_000404065.3 of Pinus taeda. Taxonomy (NCBI): domain Eukaryota; kingdom Viridiplantae; phylum Streptophyta; class Pinopsida; order Pinales; family Pinaceae; genus Pinus; species Pinus taeda. The sequence goes on along the minus strand of APFE030862642.1, from coordinate 86,958 downwards.
ATCAAGAAGTCCTCAAGCCTGTAGCATCTGATGCTACAAAATTAGCAGAATGGAAGAAATGTGTGGCTAGAGCAAGGAGAATCCTCCTGGAGGGAGTTCAAGACCACATTGTCTCGAGCCTCCATGAGAAGGAGACATCGTTTTCAACGTGGAAAACATTGAAAGACCTATATTAGAACAACAACGATCAAAGGAAGTTGGCGCTAAAAGACAAGCTTTTGAAAATCAAGTGTGAAAAGGGCAACACGATCTCTACACATATGAACAAGCTCACCACCTGCAGGGATGAGCTTGGAAGTGTAGGGATCATGACAACTGATGATGACATGGCGAGTCTTGCACTCCTTGGTCTTCCTAAGAGCTAGCATAGCAACCAAGACTTGATTAATGGAAGAGAAAAACTGCCAAATTGGGAACGACTTTGGTTGGATCTGATGCAGGAGGAGATAAGAAGCACCAGAGATGGTTCTTCATCCAAGGAGGATGAAGAAAATTGTGCCTTAGCAAGTAAGGTGAAGAAAGGGAAGGAGAAGGATTCTCATCCAAAATCGAGTTCTTCCCATGGTGGGAAGAAGTTTGACAAATCGAAAGTGCGATGCTTTCACTGTCATGAGGTGGGCCATTTTGCTACAAATTGTCCACTAAAGAAATCCAAGATGGGGTCCAAGGAAGGATCCGAAGGTGAGGCATTGGCCTCACAGTTTGAGTTGGATTTCACCCTCTTTGCATGCATGGTTTCATCCATGGTGGGATGTGGTTGGTTTCTTGACAATGGAGCTTCTTTCCACATGATCGGTGACAAGAGTTTATTTAGTACCTTGGAGGAGAAAGATCTCCAGATACTCATAACAATGGGTAATGATGAAAAGTATAGTGTCTCAGGTGTAGGCACGGTTGTTTTTCAGAGGGAGCATGGAGCTCGCATTACCTTAACCGATGTTAAGTATGTACCAGGACTGAGGAAAAATTTGGTGTCGATCGCAATGCTGGAAGACAAAGGCTATGATGTAGTCTTCAGTAAGGGAAAGGTTTTCCTTCGACACATCACCATCAGACAGGTGAAGCAGATCGGTTCACGAGTCAAGAACCTGTGTGCTCTTGAGGTTCAAGATGTTGGGTGTGGAGCCTGATTATCTTCTGTATTCAAAGGTATTGCCGCATTGGACCCCATTTCGAAATGGGGTGGCAACGCCACTC